>BHFT01010876.1:0-33710 GCA_004320025.1 Laticauda laticaudata
AAAGCTCTTTATTAATGCCCTATTCATTGTTGGACAGTCCTGGGTCATGCTCTCCCTCACAGTCCTCGGGTCATGCTGCAGTGGTGAGAAGTATCTGGAACCTGTTGGCCAGATGCCAAAGGCGTTCTTCACCACCCATTTGACCTGGACACTGTAGTTGAAGATCCTCTCCTGACGGGTGAGGTATCTTGAAGTGTACAGCTTCAGAGGTAGGTTTCTGAGGGAGAACGCCTCATCACCAATGATGAAGTAGGGCACGATCTTGTGTGTCATTGGTAGGGGATCTGGACCTGGAAAACCATGATGAAGTGGCGTTCCAGCCCATCCTTGAGGTCACTTGCGTTGTTATACCTGGCATTCTGAAGCTGAACCCGTGCTCTGAAGCATCGATGTAGATGAACTTGTAGTCAGCATCAACCATGGCAAAGAGATGATACTGAAGAAGCCCTTGTAGTTGTAATAAGTGGAACCCTGAGTTGCTGGAGCTTTGCAGGCCACGTGCTTCCCATCTATGGCTCCAACGGTGGTGGGGAAAGTTCACCTCTGATTACCCACTCTTCTGCAATTTTTCTCGCACTTGTTTCAGATGGTGGCGGCACTTGAGGAGCTCCTCCACGTATTCTTCGATGATGTGGCCTGCACCACTTATCTGACACTTTGCTGATACTGTTGTGTGGCACCCTCCATGCATACTGCACTGTTTCTGTAGTGTTCAAGATGCCAAGGTTCCAGAGAATCAGTGCCACTTCAGTCCAGGTCCAGGTTGGGATGGAAGTTGGTGCTAGCTTGGTCAACCTGGTGTCCAGGACGCTCTACAAGTTCGTCAAAACATGGCTGGTGGCATTATCATGAAGTGATGGAATGCACGGGTCTTCATTCCTCAGCTCCACATCAACTGGTCATCACAGTCCAAACTCCATTCCTTCTCATGATCCATCCTCGGCCACACAGCTCTTGGACATCGTTCCTTCCTCTCCTTCTGTCTACAACTTGATAACATCTGAACAGCGTTTTGGTTCTGATGAATGAATGACGCAAGCTATCATAAGGACTGTTTCATCATCCATGGTGGAGAACAATTGACTGATGTTTAAGACCAAGACCCAGGGTGATGAGGTCCTGTACACCAACGGCTGCTTGAAATCATACTGAATCCAGATGATTTTCTCCCCCTTTTTATAGGAAATATCAGTTGTCCGGTAGGTGTCTTCTACATCTCTACGAACATACTGCAGACATCCTAAAATATGAAGATATCATCCAGATACAAACGTTTTGTCATTTTAATATCCTTTATATACGAGATGCATACGCTTACATCCTTGTTATTTCCATGCTAACTAACGCTGTGTAGACTTCGTGCTACCTTTTGTTTCCTCCCTCTTTCCGTTTTCAGCTGCAGCAGATGTGAGTTGAGGGATGGCCAGAGGATGCAGAAGAGGATAAGCAAGACGTTTAATGGATAATAATGGACATAGAACGTTTGTTGCCTATATTATGGTGGATGTAACATCGTACGCGGCAGAAAGTTCATCCGTTCACAAAGTTTTGTGCAGCTCAAAAAATTCTTGCGCGGGTGAAATCGCAGTGGACAGATGCTCGATGGATAGAGCGTATGAAACACATATGAAACTGAGTACACAACGAGCATAGCATTTTCCAATGGATGGCAAGCTTTTTTTAATGTTTTACATCCTCTTTGTATCCGTAAGTGCAGTGGGACCAGTCCTTTACATTCAGCCAGTTGCTTGTTAGACATTAAGTAATGTAGGAAAAAGGCACTTAAAAGAACAAGGAGCAGATGATTCATTATTCTTTTAATATATTTACTTTTACATATCCAATGCTTGGTCTTAGAGTAAAGGAGAGTTATCTTCCTTAATTCTGGCTTTATCCCAGTTACCTCAAAGCCCAGCAAACAAACAAACAAACAAACAAACAATCATTTGGAAGAAGGAAGGTAAGGAATGGAATTAGATTTTCAGTGTTCTAACACTCATTTTTGGAATTGGGCATTGACAAAAGGAAACACTTCTTTGATTAAATTTATATGGAGTTGAAGACAACAAATTCATGGTGTTCCCATCCTCCAATTCCTGCAAGGGATAAAGCTAAAACTGACAAGATAGGAAGCCAAAGTGTTACAGTCAGCAAATATTGTAAGGTAAACATGAAAGAGCTACCACTGATGTTCGAGACCAGGAAAAGATAGGCTGAAATCTTTCTGATTAAAAAGGGCAAGGGGGAAAGGTCCAGAATTTAAGGTTCTCATCATCACACATACTGGTCTCTGCTTTCTGCATTTAGAGGACTTCATTCCTGTTTTATTAAAGTCAGACTGAAGCTGTGGAATTTCAGCTATTAAGTAGCTGTGAAAGCAGCTACTTAATAGTTCTTAGCAAGCAAGATTTATTGATATGTCCAGTATGAAATCTGGCACTAAATAGATTGGGGTGATTGACCCAAAATCACTCAGTAAATTTCACTTGAACATTGGCTTGAATATCAGCTGCCATGCTTCTTGTCTAACATCTTGACCAACTATACCATAAGAGCTCCATTGAATTAAATTCAGTTCTTGGGGACTTCATGAGTACATCCATGCAGCGTATGTAAAAAAGCAAGTGGGGTTTCCATCACATGGTCACTGCTTTATTTATTTTATTTATATGATTTGTCAACCACTAACAAGATAATAGGTATAAGTATAAACATGACTAAGAATACAGGAAATATGTACAATAAATGGGGAGAATAGGACAGGGATTGAAGGCACGACTGTGCACTTATGCACGCCCCTTACAGACCTTTTAGGAATGGGTGAGGTCAATAATGGATAGTTTAAGGTTAAAGGAGTGGGGGTTAGGGGATGTAACAAAGGAGTCAGGTAGTACATTTCAGGCATTCATCACTCTGTTGCTGAAGTCATACTTTCTGCAATCAAGTTTGGAGCAGTTTACCTTGATTTTGTATCTGTTGTGTGTTATTATACTGTTGCAGCTGAAGCTGAAGTAGTCATTGATTGGTAGGACATTGTAGCAGATAATTTTGTGAACTATGCTTCAGTCCAACCATAGGTGGTGTGGTTCAAGGTTGTCCAAGCCCAAAATTTCAAGCCTGTTTTTTTTATTTTTTTTTTCAAAAGATTTTCTTGACCTCCAACCCCACCTCCAGTCAACCCTGTCATTGTTTTCGAATCTCAGTCAGCTGACTGGCCATTGTATGGCACATAAGATTATATTAGATGGGCTTTTAACCAGATGCATTGTTTGTCTCCTTTGGTAGTTTCATATTATCTATGTGGTCAAGAAGCACATTGTTGTATACAAATAGAGCTGGTTTCTAGCAGCTGACTTTTATTTTGCAAAGCAACAACGATAAAAAAAGGCCTATCCCAATCTTGTGTGACATGTTTTCCTCATGCATTCAGGTGTTGAGTAACAATTCTTCAGTCATCTGAAACTTGTTTTGTCCCCTGAAGAAGTCGCACACCTTGTTTTATTAGCTTTGATAAATCTCAGAACCTCTAGCAACATCGGTTTAAAGTGAGTTCTTGACAGCTTTTATTACTGATGGTTGTTCCTTCTCTTCTTATCTGTGATTTCATAAATGCCTTGCTCAAGAGTCCCTGGCAGATTTTCCATATCTTCTTTTTGTCCCCAAGGCTTCTGACAGCAATTGTCAGATCCTTCCAGCGTGTACTCAGCACCTCATGCTGAATCTTTGATTAATAAATAATGAACTAATTTACCATTCTTTTTCATTTGTATTTACATAGTCTTCTCATTACTTTGTGACTTTTGCAATGCCTTTGATCTTCCCGATGTTTTTACTGTTGCACCTTTTTGTTTTCTTCCTTGAAATACATCAGCTTGATCTGGAGCATATTTTCCTCTCCTCCATAAGGGGAGAAAATTCTTACCTAAAGAAGCTCATTAAAACTAGAAGAAACTGGGGGAGAATGTATACAAGAAACAACTAAATATAGAACTTTCATTAGATTTTGCTGCTCGGATGGAATTATGGCAGTCTCTTGAGCTAAAGTGAAACCTCTAGATGGGTCATCCTTGAATGAGGAGATGATTTAACCTAATCCCAGCTAGCACACATGTTGAAAATCTCTTCTGAATTTCTTGTGATACTTGTTCTTTGGCTTCCTCATCAATCGTGTTCCCTTACAATTAGACAACACGATCTGACAGCCAAAGTGGCCACTTTCTTGCTTCTTCTTAATGGCTAAAAAACTAAGCAAAGTTGACTCTGCTTGATATCTGGATGAAAGACTACCAGGAGATTTTTTGCTGAAGTCTAGTCTGAAAATTATTCAGAAAAAGGCAACGGGAAAGAAGTTCCATATTATTCCCAAGAAAATTGAATGGTTTGTCCATCCAATCACCAGGACATGAATTTTTTTTTTTTTAAATGGCCATGTTCCAGAAGACTGGAGATTAACAAATACATTTACCTTAAAAAAAATTGAAAGAAGTGAAATGATGTCAATGCTATCATATTGTTATCTATGCTAAGCATTGTGCTGAATTAAATTATTATGATTATTATGAGCTGTAGTGATGCAGTGGTTAGAATGCACTACTGCAGGCTACTTCTGCTGATTGCCGGCTGCCTGCAATTTGGCAGTTCAAGTCTCAACATGCCCAAGGTTGACTCAGCCTTCCATTCTTCTGAGGTCAGTGAAATGAGGACCCAGATTGTTAGAGGCAATATGCTGACTGTGTAAACCACTTAGAGAGAGCTGTGAAGCATGTCAAGCTGTATATAAGTTTAAGTGGTGTTGCTATTGCTATTAAACAGCAACTTTATGAGCACTCCCATAGAAATGAAGTCATTAATAAAAGGCAGAATTTATCACAAATAAATCAAGCTATCTAACTGAATCTCTTTTGTTTGATAAAGTTCCTACTTTACCAAATTGGGTAAATAATGGACATAGTGGATATTGACTTCAACAAATTATATTCTCATTTAGTGAGAATAAAAGTTCCAGCTGATAACTTATAAGGTTAAAGACACTGAGCTTGTCAGAAGAGAACTGATATGCAGGTTTGAGACCAAAGAGCCGCACAACATGGTGAGCTCCTGTTACTTGCCCCAGCTCCTCCCCACTTAGCAGTTCAAAAGCATGCTAAAGCAAGTAGATAAATAGGTATCACTTTGGTGGAAAGGTAACAGTGTTCCATGTATAGCATATAGCTATGCTGGCAACATAACCACTGAAATGTCTTCGGACAATGCTAGCTCTCTCAGCCAAGAAATAAAGATGCTCTAGAGTCAGACATGATTGGACAGAGGAAATTCTTACCTTTACTTTAGATGATAAGCTTGTTGAATGGATTTATCACTGTTGAATGACTGCACTGAAAGAGTACCTTTTAATGGCAGCATATCAACTTGGAGAGTAAGCTAGAGTAGAGTGACACAGGATTTGGGCCTATGCTGTGTTTTTATGAATGAAGAGGTTGAGGGAATAATTAGCAGAATGACAGATAAATCTAGGAGCTAATCCTTTAGTAAAGAAGCAAAAGATGCCAATAGATTTACACAAGCTCATGAGAATGAGCCAAAACAATTGTGACATTTTATTTATCAAGAAAAATATGAATCTAGCCCACAGGGAGGAAAAAACATTAAAGTATAAAATAACCATGGCAAGACATGTAAAAGGACCTGGGTGTTGTACAAGAACACAAGTTGAATTAAGCCATCAGTTTGATGCAACTGGTAAAAAGGCAGATGCTATTTGGAGGTGTAATAGCAAGAATATTGAGTCCAGTTAATGGGAAGTAATTGTTCCAATCTACTCTGCATTTGGAGTATTGTCAATTTAGGTTTTCTTTCCTTCTTCTAATCAATTATGTCTAATTCTCATTTGCTTGGCAAGTTTGCCATTTCCCCCTTGCTAGGGTTCAGAGAAAGCAACAGCCCATGGTTACCTAGTTGGCGTTATGCCTAAAGCAGAAGTAGAACTCCCAATTTATAGCCTGATGACTCAACCATGACATCAGATTGGCTCTCATCTTTGGGTACTGTGCTATAAAAAAAATGAACAAATGCAGAAGATGTCTATCAAAATGTTGAATGGATTGGAAACCCAATATGAAAGGAATATTTAAAAGATGGCATCCGTTTAGCCTGTAGAAGTGAAGAGTAAAGAGCAAAGACCATGATGACCATCTTGAAAATTAAAAGCCTATCTTACAGTGTATGGAGTTGATTTTTCTGTTATACAAAATGGCAGGACCAGAAACCAGTGAGTTAAAATTACAGGAAAGATGATTCCGATTTGATATTAGGAAGAATTTCCTGACAAGAAGAACTGTCAAGCAGTGGGATTGATTAACCTTATTTCTATATTGCAAATTCCATCTGAATGGATGGTCCATAATACTATATATAATAATCAAATGAGATGGGCTGCTGCAGGTTCAGATAGGTTCACCTGAAACCCTTGTTCTGATTCTGTGTGGTTTGGAGAATCAGCAATTCAGACCACCATCTGGCCCCACCCCCTCCCTGTTTTTCAAGCCATTTTCAGCTGGTTTGGGGGTAAAAAATGGCCTGGAAAAGGCTCAAAAAATGGCCTGAAAACAGTCCAAAAATGACCTATTTTTTAAATCTATTTTCAGGTCATTTTCAGGCTGATATTGGCTGGAAATGGCTCCAAAATGGCCATTTGGGGGATGTTTTCAGGCCATTTTTCCAGCCAAAATTGGCCAGAAAATGGCCCTGATAATGGCCGAAAACAGGCTGAAAAACAGGCCATAAAATGGACAGGCAGGCCCAGTCAGTGGTGGGATTAGCCCTACCTCTTCCTTTGAGACAATGGTGAGACGTGGGGCTGGGTGTGATGAGTGACATCACCCATCCAGTCACATGACTAACTGGCCACATCTACCCAGCCAGAGAACTAGTTGTTAAAAAATTTTTAGCCCACCACTGATGGAGAGCTATCTTACCAACATGCTTTAAGAGATCCATTATCGGCCAGGATAAGTTTGTGAGATAACTTCCAGCCCTATGAATTTATATTTTTATACCTTATACTGCTTCTCCTGCCTATACATTCTTGTCTTTTAATGGAATGAGTATCTATGTTGCTTCCTGTCAAGAGTTTCACTGATCAGATGAAATGAAAAATAGATTAAGATGATTAAGATCAATGATAGATAGATGAAAGATAGATGATAGATAGATAGATAGATAGATAGATAGATAGATGACCCATTGCATTAAAAATGAAGAATTATCAAACATGAAAAGAAAGATCTTGCTTCTGATTGAGATTATTGATTCTTGCAGTCCCTGATTGTATTATTTGAAGTATGAGAAACTGTTGAATTATATTGTGTTAGAGTAGTTTATATAGTCCCAGCTATGCTAACTTCTTGAGAATTTTATTTCCTTTTTATTTCATTTTATTTATTATAGAGGAAAAATATCAATTTAATGCCCTATTTAGTGGCTATCAGATGCAACAGAGAAAAACTCTATCTAACAGATCTAACCTGAAATACTACCACTACCAAAAGTACATAATATGGAGAGTAGACATAAATTTATACTAAATTACATTAGATTAATGTAATGAAATTACATTAAATGAAATTAAATTACAATTGTGTCACTTCCATCAATTTATGTCATTTGTATAATGAGCTCATTACTCAAATGAGGTAAATTGATGCAAATGACATCATGTGTGTTATTTCTGTAAAGTCATTACATACATGACATTAATCATTAACTAAATTATGTTTTTACGATGAATGACATACTTTCAGATCTACTATATTCTGGAGTAACGAATGCCTCTTCCTCCTAATGGTCCATTAAACTAAGGTTTTACTCCAATTTCCTTTATCCTTTTTTTTTCTTCCACTAAATCTATTAGTGTTATAACTGCTCTAGTGAACTGATCCAGATTGAATATTTAAGGCACTATGTTATCCAATGTATAGTTTAGCCAAAAAACTTTACCAGTTAGATATATTCAACCCAAAAGACTAGATTAAAATATGATTTGATAATTCAGTATTTTGGGGGGAAAACATATATCGTTATCATAAGTTGTGTGAACAAGGCTAGCATCTTAAACTGCAATGTAATAATAAATTTAAAACATCTGATGGTATGTCTATGGAAATTCTCAGTCATCCAGGTCACGATTACCTTAAAGGTGCTTATCACATTCTAGTGTCCCACATCAAGAAATGCTGACAACACAATCTTGCAAACGTGAACCTGGCACGGAGTGATCAACAACAAAGTAATCAAAGTCAGTGCTACTGTGGTTTAATCCTCGACCACTTAAATTGTGTTTTACCCCACCCCACGGCTCCTGCCCCTCCCCTTCCCACCTATTCCATGCTGCCAATATGCTCTCCACATCCCCAAAGTGTTCCAGTTGCTCCTCCTAGGTCAGCATATCTAACTCCCTGTATCTTTGCACACTCTGACAGTCAGCTATTCTGCCGCGAGTCAGCTGGTTTCAAAGTCCAATGGCACCGTAAATGCGGCAAGTGTTCTGTAGGGTCCCCGTGACATGCCAGTAGTGTGGGCAGCCATGGCATGGTCATGGAGGGCCATGGACAGCCATGGTCATGCCCCACCTGGCAGCTCCTCCTGCGCCCAAATGGCAGCCCCAGACCAGCTGGCGGACCAGGGGCTGACATACACCCCCCCCACACCAGGGGGATGACACCTGGATGGCAAAGGACACTATTAGACACCTCCTGGGTACCAGCCCGCCCTCTGCCCAGTTTGCCTGGGCTTTGTTGGCAAAACCATTTCACCAACCAAGATGCTCTTACATCCTCACTCCTTACTCATGAGGTTTCTGACAGGGGCAACTTGATTATGGTTTTCTTCTTCTGCCTCAAGGGAAAAAAACAATGGTCCACTTACCTTTTGAAAAAGCACCTTTCAGAAGATCTGCCAGTCTAACCACCTCCTCTACATGGACAATCTGAAACTGTATGGAAAAATATCATCTGAAATAGAACCAATGCTCAACATTTTCCATTTATATATATACGAACTCGTATACGAACTCAATACAGAAGCCTGATGATGGCAGATGAGATTCTGCTGAAACGTTGCTACAACTTTAACAGCACTACGCAATACGTCGGGATAATACCCGAGGGAAGCTGAACAGCACAACATGTAAGACCTGTGAAAGCTTATAAAAAACATATAATATATATATATATGTATATATATATATTATACTTATAATTTGTTGTCTGAGGTCTTTCGGCGAGTATTTGTATGTGGATTCTGGTTATTCGGGTTTTTCTCCGCCGTAGAATTGAAGTATCTAGGCAACGTTTCGATGAAGTCTCAGTGCGAAACGAAAGACATTCATCGAAAACGTTGCCTAGATTACTCCAATTCTACGCGGGAGAACCCGTAATAAACCAGAGATCCAGTATATATATATATATATATATATATATATATATATATATATATATATATATATTATATATATATATATGTGTGTGGTGTGGTGTGTGGTTGTGGATGTGTGTGTGTCTGTTTAGCTTCCTTCGGGTGATTAGTCCACGTATTGTGAGTGCCTTGTTAAAGTTGTAGCACGTTTCAGGCAGAATCTCATGCTGCCTCATCAGGGCTTCTGTATTGAATTTGTATGTGGGGTGAGGCTATCACAGGTTCACACATCACTTCAGATTGGCAATAAAACTCTAGCACTATAGAAAACCCCAACACAGAATTATCAGAGAGCGCAGGTAGAGATTGAAGAAAGACCTGAAAGCTGAATAGAAAGAGATGTGAAGTTCCAGCAGACTGTCATCATTGGAAGCCTTGCACTCTCAGATAGAAAGACCTCGCACAGCCGCGAAAAAAACAGGAGGCAAACACCTGAGCACAGACTCCTTTGATGCCTCCACTCAACACCCCCCCACCAGGCACCAGTTGAAACATCCCCCCCCCCCCTTGGGCTTCCTCATGGATTAACAGCCGTCCTTTCACTGAACCTCCAACACAGGAACAGAGTGTTGCCAGCCATATCAAGAACCACAAAAAACAGACAGAAGGAACAGAAACACCAAATCAATTCAAACTCCAAGTCCAGTGAACACAGACAAAAACTCCCAGCAATCAGAATAGGCCAGCCTCGATTTTTTGAAACCAGAAAAGCTGTGAGACACACATTCCATACAGAGCCTGATGATGCAGATGAGATTCTGCTGAAAACGTTATGCAAACAACTTTGGAAAGGCCTCAATACGTTGATAATACCCGAAGGAGCTTGAACAGCACACATTTGTAAGTAACCCCGCGAAAGCTTAAAAAAAACATATATACTATATATAATATAATATATATATATATATAGTATATATATATATAGTATATATATAGTATATATATGAGTGTTATTATATATAATTTAATATGACAGCCAGTGGCTTTGCAAAAAAAGACAAAATGTCAGCCAACTTGATGCCACGAAAAAACACACCAAGACATAACAGAGACTAGGAAGACGACAGACCGTATGGACAGCGTGTCTTGCCCTACATAGAGGTAACTACAGATAAACTCCAGTTAAGATACTACACAGGCATTCACATCAAGCTGCCTTCAAAAACAGACAAAAAGATAGCAGCCATCCTGAGAACCCCAAAGACAAATTGACCTGGAAAGACCCAAGGCATATATGAAATTCCCTGGTACATCATGCCGGCACATACATTGGACAAGACCATTAGAAGAATAAGTACCCGCCTAGCATGACACAAAAAGTGCGTAAAAAAAGCTGGAACACACCGTCCTCACGTAGTCTCAACACATTTTTGAGAAAACCACAGTAAGCAACATTCAACTTCAATGGCAACTAAAACTCTAGCCACGTATAGAAAACGCCCAACCACAGAATCAGTCAGAGAGCCAAAGGAGATTGAAACAAAGACCTGATAAGCATGAATTAGAAAGATGATTGATTCCAGCGGGACGTCAATCATGTTTGGGAAACCCTGCACGTCTCAAATAGAAAGATCTCACACCACAGAACAGACAAACATCCTGAGCACAGACAGACTCCCTCTGATGGCCGTCCAACTCAAACGCCGCCCGCCCAGCCAGGCACCCAGGTGAAACCTAGCTTGTTGATGATGTAGAGCCGTGCCTTTCCACATGAAGCCAAAGGCTGGCAGCTGAAAGCCTCCAACACAAGCAAAACAAAAGTGTTTGGCCAGCAATCAAAGCCACAAAAACAGACAGAAGGAAAACCAAGAGAACACCCAATCAATTCAACTCCAAGTCCATGAACACAGAACCCAGGGCTTCGCTAGCCAAGATCAGAATGGACCAGCCTCGGATGTTTGAAACCCAAAAGCCTGTGAGACAGGCACATCCATACAGAAGGGCGCTGTGATGGCAGAATGAGATTTGCTTGGAAACGGGTGCTAACAAACTTGACAGCACTCGCAAACTGACGTGGATTTATACACCGAAGGGAAGCTAAACAGGGCACACATGTAAGTACCTGCGAAAGCTTGAAAAAAACAAATATATATGATATATATGGTTTTTTAAGCCTTTCGGCGGGTACTTACATGTGTGCTGTTAGCTTCGCTCGGGGGTATGTAATCCCACGTCATTGTACTTCCATACAGAAGCCGGAGGGATGGCAGATGAGATCTGCTGAAGACGTTGCTACAACCTTTAAACAGAACTACAATGACGTGGGATAATTACCCAAAGAGGAAGCTAAACAGCACACACACACACACACACACACAACACCACACACACACCACACACCACACACATATATATATATATATGGATCTCTGGTTATTTTTCGGGTTTTCTCCCGCGTAGGGAATTGGAATATCTAGGCAACGTTTCGATGAAGTCTCATTCATCATCTTCAGCTTGTTTCTTCAGCTTCTGTGGCTTTCAGAGTAATGTGAGCTTGCAGCTGCTTTTCCTTTTTAAAACTGCTAGTGGGGGTGTGGACTTGATTGGGTGGGGGTTTGGCTGTGTTCTTGATTGGCTAGGGGGGGTTGGCTGTGTTCTGATTGCTGGGGGTGTGTTTGCTTAGCCGTGGGGCTGGCTGTGCTCAGGTTAGTCTAGTTGCTGTGGGGGATTGAGCTGGTGAGGCTTGTGATCTTGTTGTTCTGGCTTTGTTGTTCGGTGGGTTCGTGCCACATCTTTCGATGGTGGGTGTGTCAGTTTTGCTTCTTGTATGAGTCAGGAGGGTGTTTGAAGTTAGTTAGTGGTGCAGCTGCGAGTATGGCTTTCTGGTTCGGGGTCGTGTCTGCCTCTTCTGTGGTGGGTGTGAGTCTTTTTTTCTGCGTACTGGGAAGTGGTGGTGGTTAGCATCTTGTGGGCACTTGTGGGGTGGGTTGGTGTCATTCTTCATGTTAGGTACTCGTTTGATTAATGAGGGCAGGTTTCAAATGGCTTGGTAGGCGGGAGGTATACATACTCGTTTATTCATGGCTGTGTGGGCGTTTTTCTGATCTCTATGGCTTCTCTATTATTCTGTTGCTTGAAGTGGTTCGGTATTTGGCGATGGTTTGGTATTTTTAAAGTCAATCTGTCCTGTGGCTTTTGCAGGTGTGGACCAGGGGAAGAGGTCAGTTGCTTCTTTTCTGATTTGAGTTTTTGTGTTCTTCAATGCGTTGCCACTATTCTTTCCGTTAGTTTGTTTCCTATGGTAGTGTAGTGGGGCGGCAGGTTGCAAGGGATTTGTATACTCCTTGGTTTTCTTAACTTGGATTTTGTCTTTTGGGTTTCGTTAGGATGGGTGGATATTTTTTCTCGTTGTGTTGCAGAATGCTGTTTTAATGTTGTTTTGAGAGGATCTTGCTGGATTTTGTCTGTAGTGCCTGTTATACTTATGGGAGGAGGCTTTGCCGATCTCTTGTTCTACTGTCTTGGCTTTTGGTGTTTTTTTGATTAGGTGGGTAATCTTCTTTTTTGCGGAATCCATTGGCTGTAAGCTACATTAGTGAGAGTGATGTTAGTTTCGGTTTTTTGACGTGTTGTTCATCGGGCTAAGCATTTTGTTGCTGGAGTGGAGTGTCTTTGGCTACGGAATTGATCTGTTGCTTGGGTGTTGGTGTGGAGGTGCATGTAGATTAGGGTTTGGATGTGTTTTTATCTGTAGATGTGTGTCCTTAGGGAGCCATTGGATTTTTTTACACTATAGACATCGAGAGGAAGTTGATTTGTTGAGCTTCTGTTATCCATAGTGATTGTAGTTTTGGGGTGTAGGCTGTTGAGGTGTGTTGGAGGAAGTTGTTCAGTTTTCTTTCCATGTGGCCAGATTTATTGAAAGGGTGTCATCTTCCGTATCTGAGCCAGAGTTTGGGTTGGATTCATTATTTTTCTAAGAGCTTGTGTTTTCAAGGTGTTGCCATTGTAGAGGTTTGCGATGGACAGGTGAGAGGGGGTGATCCCATGGGTGCTCCTTCTATTTGTTTGTATTTTTGACCATTGTGCCGTGAAGTATGTCATTGGTAGTGCAGTGGTCGTGGTAAGATCTAGGATGTACTTGGGGGTTGTATTTTGTTTTGGATGCTGTCAAGGCTTCTTTTATGCCTTTGGGTGAAGAGGGATATGACATCGAGCTCACTAGTAGGTCGCTGGGTTGTAAGTTTTTGTTTCTTATGATCTCAATGAAACTGGAATTGAAGTTCCTTACCTGCTGAGTTGATGATTCTGCATAGCGTCTGTAATTGGTTTGGCGAGAAAATTTGGCTAAGGTTTTGTTAGTAGGTTGAAGCCTTGGAGCTGACTATTAGTCGTAGTGGGGTTCCTTCTTGTGTATCTGAGAGACCATACAGCTGTAGGGCATTCTGGATGATTTTTCTCTGGGTAGTGTTGATTCTTTGCTGGATTCTTCGCTGGAGGGGAGGCTTTTATTTGATCTGGTGGTTTTTTCTAGGTAGTGGTTGGTCAGTGTTTAGGGGTTGTGGTTAGTGTTGGGGCTTGGAGTAGGTTTGGTTAACTTGGTTTTTGGAGTTCAGGATGTATGTCATAAGCCGCACTGTTACATTTGCCCTTGGTCTGCTTGGTAGGATTATTATGCTGGGTCTTTCCTTTCAGGTTAAAGTAGTGCAGTTTGTTTTCTTTGGATAAGTTGCTTTTGGGTTGGCTTGCTAGTGCAGAGAGGATGTTGGTGATTTCGAGTCTGATTCTGTTAGCATCATCAGGGTTGGTTTTGGTCAGGCTGGTTTCAACTCCAACTCTTTCAACTATATATATTTCTTAAGTTTTCGCAGGTACTTACATGTATGGTATTCAGCTTTGTTCAGGTATTTTCCCACGTCATTATGGTTGTGCTTTTAAAGTTGCAGCAACTTTTCGGCAGAATCTCATCTGCCATCATCAGGCTTCTGTATAGTGTTCCAAAAAAAGACATAATGTTGAGTTGGGACATGGAGATGCCTCAACTTATAACTGTCATGATTTACAACAGAAACTATTATGGTCCTAAGTCCTATCTGTAAAGAGCTAGCCAACCCATCAGAGTCGAACGTGTTCAATTTGATTGTGTCATTATATTTTTTGCCTTTGTGGAGCTGGGGTGGGCGTGGCCTCTGCAGGCTGTATCTGGCCTTTGGGCCCCCAGTTTGACAGGCCTGCATTAGAGAGAAAATACTGGTTGTTTTTTCATTGTAATACCATCTCTGTGCCACTTTGCAGCTTCCAGTTGCCCTGTGCTTCCCAAGAGAAAATCTCAGCAGGAAATGAATCCTGTTCGGCTTGATTTCAGTAAGGCAAGAGTTTGCTTTGAGGACCACTTGCAAAGTATCTCTTTTCCCCTGAAGAAATTCTGAAAAATTGTCCAAATGACAGAAAATTTTGAAAAGCCATTTGCAACCAGATCTGCTTTCTGCTGTGCTAACCTGATGCTGTACCCTCATGTTTATGTTATTGATAAGGTAACAACATTTCACGAGCCTTGGTGGTGCAGTGGTTAGCATGCAGCATTGCAGGCTAACTCTGCCCACAACCTGTTCAATCCCAGCAGGCTCAAGCTTGATTCAGCCTTCCATCTTTCCAAGATCTGTAAAATGAGGACCCAGATTGTTGGAGGCAATGTGCAAAAGCACTATGGGGGTGGTATATACATCTAAAATGCTTTTGCTTTTGCTATTTCATTAAAGAAAAGAGGAAGACTATCTAGCACCACTGTTTTAATGTAAACATTTTTTTCTCTCTTTAAATCCCTTCTGTTAATCCATTGCTACAGCAGACTTTTGTCTGCCTTCTGGGCCCATTTACTCTGAAATAGACTGTCCCCTATTAAGAAAATCTTTGTTATTTGCTTAGATAGCCTTGGGGGAAATGTAATTGTTCCCCTTGTGTTATCACCACTTCTAAATGAATTTCAGCAGCTGTAGTAAATGGAAATGTAGGTTGCACACTCTATGGCGTTTTATTATTCATATGCACACTCTCTCTTCAGCATGAAAAGCAGCATGTATTTCCATACTATTTGTTTTGAAATATGAGTAAAATTATATTCTGCTTGGGGGCTTCTTTTATGTGTCTGATTGGCAACTCTAGGAAGAAAAATCTGGATTAGATAACCATTTGTCCTCATCCAGCATGGTTTTTGTTGTTGTTTTAAAATGATGCCCTCAAAAGCCACATATACAAAACTGATTTATTTTTATTTTTTTACAAAAAGCAAAGCCTTGTCTTTTTGAAATTAAAAATGTTTTGAATATATCTGAAGTTTTGTAAGTTGTGGGAGCGTTACTCGCATTTTTTTTTTCACATTATCAATCTTAATAGAGATGGAAGGGAACCCAGGGATCTTGCTCAAGCATGAGTCCCTATATCATTTCAGACAATTGTCTGTCTGGCCTCTTCTTAAAAACCTCCAGTGATGAAACACCTACAACTTCTGAAGGCAAACTGTTGCACTGGTTGTTATTTCTCACTTTTAGGAAGTTTCTCCTTAATTCCAGGTTGCTTCTCTCCTTTATTAGTTTCTATCCATTGTTTCTTGTCTTACCCTCTAGTGCTTTGGAAAATAAGTTGACTTTCTCGTCTTTGTGGCAGCCCCTCAAATACTGGAATACTGCTATCATGTCACCCCTCGTCCTTCTTTTCTCTAGACTAAGCAAACCCAATTCCTGCAACCATTTTGTATATGTTCTAGTCTCCAGGCCTTTAATCATCTTAGTTGCTCTTTGCAGTTTTTCCAAAGTCTCAACATCTTTTTTGTAATGCGGTGACCAAAACTGGATGCAGTATTTCAAATCTTACTAAAGATTTATAAAGTGGGACTAATACTTCATGTGATTTTGATTCTAGACCTATGTTTATACAACAAAGGATTGTATGTAATATTACCTTTTTACTATATGTCATAAGTCACTAATAATAATAATTATATGTAATAAGTCACTAGTCATAGCACCTTTTTTCATTCCAATTGTCATTACTATTATGATGAAATCCAGCCTCTCTTTTCATTTAATTATATTGTATAGACAAAGAGGAAGCTCCAGTGGATTTGTTTCTGAGCCATATCCCAAGACTACATTCAAATTAACATGGGTCTTATAAAAATCAAAGAGTAAGGGGATTGCTTGGTTAACTGAAACATCAAAAATTTTCAAATGGGGAAAAAGGGGGATTTTGACTAAAAACAATGCGGCTTCTCAGGAGGTGCTGTTCATCTGTAGGAAAATAACTCCCTAAAATCGGGATTAACAGTTCCGAATTTTTCAAAGGCTCAAATGCCAGCATCCATAAAGCAAATAGCTCGGGTATTAACATTTAATCAAAGCTAGTCTGGTGGGGCTTCAACCCAACTCCACCAACTCAATTAATTTTTAGATCAAGATATTCATTGCCTTGGACTTAATTCAAAATGAGCTTTCTCCTTACCCTCCCCCTACTCTCATTTAAGGCCCTGTCACACTGCCCAACGGATGCAAAACGTTTGTAAAAAGGACACAGTGGACGAGAAAAATGTTCCATCCATTGTTATCCGCTCTCAAAAGGGGAAAAAATTTGCATAACCAGAGCGGATAACATGGAAAGGAACGGATGGGGGGAGGATGCAGAGCGGATGGAAAGTGGATGCGGATGTTAATTTACACATCTAGAAACTTTTGTACAATACAATTAGCATATGAGCTGGTGCAGAGGGGTATTAAAATCAGCCATAAAATCCTTATAAGCTTTGGTAGCCCTAATAGAACTATGTCCCCCATGGATATTGTTATATAATATGATTGGCATGTAATATATTGGCTTTCATTGGGAAATCCTCTAGTGAAGAGACTGGTTAGCCTTTTTAATTGGAGAATTGAATTTCGAAATTCTGGAGAACTGGTAGTGGAAATTTTGAGTAGTTCAGAGAACCAGCAAATACCTGACTGGAGATTTTACAGTATCCTTCCCCTGCCATACCCACCAAGCCACGCCCACAGAACCAGTAGTAAAAAAATTTGAATCCCACCACTGGTCAGTTTGTATTGAAATGAAAACAAACATATTTCTTTCCATCTCTATCAAATTCATCATTTTGGGATCTTCATGGCTTCATGGGCAAACAATAAACTTTGTACTTGTGAACAATAGCAATAGCACTTAAGAGTTATATATCACTTCATAGGGCTTTACAACACTTTCTAAGCAGTTTTACAGAGTCAGCATATTGCCCTCAACAATTTGGGTCCTCATTTTACCAACCTCAGATGGATGGTCAACCTTGAGCTGGTGAGACTCGAACTGCTGGCAGTCAGAGAATTCACCTGCAATATTTCATTCTAAGTGTTGTGCCACCATGGTTCACGCTGTGGTAATATGGGAAAATCACTCTTCAAATCATTTCTTGGATTGCTCAGTTTTCCTCTCTTCAAATGATGCTAAAAATTCATTTGACTTACAGGAATTCTTGCAACAATAAATTGTTTTTGCAAACCATAATAGTGAAATATATTTTAGTAAAAAGTGTTTGAAAAGTCTCCCTTTTTTGCATTATATATCCAAAGCATAGTATAGAAAGGTGGACATTATCTACAACAGTGGTCCCCAACTTTTTTGGTTCCATGGAGTGTCAGTGGCGGAGGTGTCAGTGGCGGTGAAATACTGTACAATCCAGTTCAGAAGAGTTTAATGAATCTTGAAGCTCCTGTGATTTTTGATAGAGGGGCATTTGTGTGTGTGTGTGTTTGTGTGTTTGTGTATGTGCCAAAATATGCATTATTCATTTATTTTTATTAAATTTATATATGGCACATCCAGTGATGGGATTCAAAAAATTTTATTACCAGTTCTGTGGGCATGGCTTAGTGGGTGTGGCAAGGCAAGGATATTGTAAAATCTCCAGTCAGAGGTGGTATTCTCCGAACCACTCAAAATTTCCGCTACCGGTTCTCCAGAACTGGTCAGAACCTGCTAAATACCACCTCTGGGCCCATCTAACCTAGAAGCAATTTTAGCTTGCTTGCAATCAATGAAGCATCAATAGGACACATTAAAGCTATTAGTAGAAACATGAAGTTTGGTTGTAAGATTGACAAAAATGGGGAGGAAAGGAGCAGGATGCAAATGGGGAGAAGGTAGGATCTTAACTTAGTCCATTAACCACCTCCAGCATGATGCACCCCCATTGGGGTCCCAGTCTAGTTGGCAGGGCTAGGTCTTCAGATCCCTTGGGAAGTCAAAAGGTGTGATGTCTTCCTTGGACAACTTCTCTGACTCCTCCTTGGAGGCTGGCTCAGGGGAGAATGAGCTCATTCCTGGCATGACAGGAACAGAGTTAATTACTGACCTTGAATGGCTTGCAGAATGAGAATTACAGGCTTTATCTGGGGACAGCTTTCAGGCTGGTGAAGAGGAGGGGGAGGAACTGCTTTCTATGGTGAATCTCAGAGCATACAGGGCAGAGAAATGGAGGTCTACCTGCTTGCTTGGGAGAAGGCCTCTCTTAATGGGCTGCATTGGGAAGCTATTTAGCATGGCAGAGAGGGAGGCATTGCTGGAAATGACGTGTATGGGTTGTGGCCATGTGTTTGTTCATGTTTCCTGCTTGACTTTTGAGACTCTGAACTTCTACAACCAGTGAGCTAACATGGATGAACTCTCAAATTTTTGCTTGGGGGCTTTATGTTCTTTTTTTGGACTTACTTGTTTGAGCAGCTTGCTATTTGTTTTATGGAATAATTGGCCATTGCCTGGAGGGGGCTTGCTTGTGGTTGGCTTTGTTTGGGACAGTTCTCAATCCAGGTGAAGAGAATTGCTGGGGAATACCAATAAAACTCTCCATAAACCACACTGATGTTTAGGTATGAGTGAGTGGGGCAGCACAAAAGGGTGGCTTACATCAAATGTTCCAGAGGATGGGAGCTTAGTGGTGGGCTTGGTGCAAACACAAAAGGGCTTTGATTTGATGCCATTCTCAAACTGAAATAGTATCCAGTCATTTTTGAAACAGACAAATATTGATATGAACCATCATGACCCCATTGACAACATTCCTCCAGGCCTTCCTGTCCTCTACTTTCTTCTGGAGTCTATTACTCATGCCTACTGCTTCAGTGACTCCATCCAGCCACCTCATTCTCTGCCATCCCCATTTTCTTTTGCCCTCAACTGTTCCCAGCATTAGGCTCTTCTCCAGTGAGTCCTTCCTTCTCATTAGGTGGCCAAAGTATTTGAGTTTCATCTTCAGGATCTGGCCTTCTAAAGAGCAGTCAGGGTTGATCTCCTCTAGGACTGACCGGTTTAATCGCCTTGCAGTTGCAGGAGTCTTCTCCAGCACCAGAGTTCAAAAGCCTCAATTCTTTGGCACTCAGCCTTTCTTATGATCCAACTTTCACAGCCATACATTGCAACTGGGAAAACCATAGTCTTGACTGACTATACACGCTTTTGTTGGCAGGGTGATGTCTCTGCTTTTTGGTATGCTGTCTAGATTTCCTCCCCAGGAACAAGTGTCTTTTAATTTCTTGGCTACAGTCCCCTCTGCGGTTATTTTGAAGATTGTTAGAAAGATACATTAACTCAAAGCCTTTGGAACATTCAAAGGTCAAATCAAACACATACAAATACACACATTTCTCTTCCCCACCCCCTTTCTTCTTTACATCTATTTGCTGCTTCATCTGATACTACTTTAAGTTTGTCTTTGTCTTGCTGTAAGTTTGTCTTTCTACTTCTGGTTCAGGCTTTTTGCTGACTCAACCCTGCGATCAGTACTGAAGGTGCTAATTTTTCAGGATTATTTTCCATAAAAGCATTTGTATTTAGGCTATCTACAACCATTTATCTGCAAGGGCATTTATTCTTGTTCACTTGAGACTCAGCTTACCCTGGTACTAAACCTGATACAGAAGAATAAGAGGGACACTACTTGGTTCCTTTGGTTGATGACTTTGTGATTAGATTTGAAGATTATGCTTGTGAGAATGCAGAGCAAAAGGAGAATCTGTGTTGTGATAGGTGCTACTTTACCAAGAAAAATGATACATTGAGGGCAATCTAATATCTCCAGTTTCAGGAACAAGATCCAAGTGGAGATGCAATTGGAAGTTTTCAGCATTGGTTATGTCAACCCTGAAGATGACATATGTGTAGCTGTATTTTATTGCAGCCTTTGTCTATTCTTTTCTTAGCTTTCTTTAGCTTTTTGCAAAGGAATTTATCATGGGGAAGACAATGAGCTTGTTGATCAGAAAGGTCGACAGTTTGGCAGTTCAAATCCCTAGCACTGTGTAATGGAGTGAGCTCCCATTACTTGTCCCAGCTTTTGTCAACCTAGCAGTTTGAAAGCATGTAAAAATGCAAGTAGAAAAATAGGGACCACTTACCTATTAAAGGAATTTAAAGGTACTTCAGGCTGGCTACATTCTAGCTGTTGAAAGTGAAGTTATAGAAATAAGGGGGTGAATGTTATGTCTAGTTCGCATTCCTTTCCTGTAGGAACAGAGAAGGTGCATGCAGCTGGACAAAGGTGGAGTTTGGAGCAGGGGTGGGATTCTACCGGTCCGCACCTATTCACTTGAACCGGTTGTTAACATTCTAAGCAGTTCGGAGAACCAGTTGTTAGAAGAAAGTACTGGCCTAATCCTGTAAGGAAGGCAGAAAGGAAACATTCTGGTGTGGCTTATAGAAACCACCTCTCCGTGAACCCTTATTACATTCTTGGCAGGACGAGACTTCCTGTCTCAGGAATTTCTTTCGAGTTTTTTTTCCCTCCTTTGCTGGTACTTTGATTGTGTGGAGTGACCATTCAAAGTTACAATGGCACTGAAAAAACTGACTTATGACCATTTTTCATACTTACAACTGTTGCAGCATCCCCACAGTCATGAGAGGCCAGGCGAGGAGATGCATGCCTTGATGTGAGTGATATTGAGTTTGCCACACCCAGCCAATAACATGACCACCAAGCCACGCCCACCAACTAAGCTATGCCCACAGAACTGGTTCTTAAAAAATTTGAATCCCACCCCTGGTTTGGAGTCATCGGACTGATGGAATGAGAAATGGTTGAAGATTGTGACTCTGCAGGGAAGTTTCAAACTTTTTACTGGGTATAATTTCAGAGTCTGGCCAGAGTTAGAATTACACTAAGACCATGCCAATTTGATATGCTCCTAATAAACAGAATTTAAAGAAAAATTGATGCATTGAATTTTTATTCTGGGAATATATTACTTGGAGCCTTGACATGGTAGAAGTTTCAGTGCCTTTTGGTGGAGCTACTTAGCTTTTGGAAAGTCTGCGCCATCTAAGTAGCAAGATTATAATGATTATTTTTCTTACTTGTAGGGCTTATGGACTTTAAAGCCTGCATTAGCTTCCTGCATAGATCTGTTCCCTGCCATTCGTTTGCCTCAGCTCCTTCTACTCTACTAACCCACAACCCTAAATGCAACCTCCAGAGCTTCTGATTCTGGAACCAGGCAGATTAGCCATTAAAATGTCAAGGGGTTTAGATAAAGAGATGAGTAAAATTCATCTTTGAAATAATGACTGTCCCATGTGGGAATCCTTCAGGAAGAGTTAGCCAACCAAGACTCTTAAGCTGATGTGTCCAGGGGAAAGGATTTTGTTGCCTTGAATATACAGATATTTGGCACCAAATGAACCAATAAATACAACATTTATACTTCATGGTAACCAAAATGTTAGAGATAGAATATGCTTTTAAAGTGAAAGTTGAAGTTTTATGAAGGTGACTAGAAATGCAATGGGAAAATTGGGAGGCAAATTATGAAATGAAAATGATGTCACAGTTCCCAAGATGTTCTGCACCAGTGGTAGGATTCAAACATTTTTACTATCGATTCTGTGGGCATGGTCTGGTGGGCGTGTCAGGGGAAGGATTCCAAATGCATAGTTTCTCATATTCTAATGTTTTCAAAAAGTTAAAAAAACATGAAAAGAATAAACATAGATTGGTAGATTTAGTAATTTTTGGTCATCAAATAAAAAGAATTTGAAAAGAATCCTGTAATTCAACAATTGGTTTATACAATTTTAATCAAATATTTGGGGATAGATGAATAACTGAGAAATTGAAATATCTAATGATTTTATTAGTTGTTTTATTTGCTTCTAGCCTTCTTTTAAATATGACATTTTGCCTTTGATTTATTTCCAAAAAGAAATTTATTTGGCATTGGACATTTTCACATGAAGCATGCAAATATATCTGAATTAGGCTTGTTGTTGTGCTGTTGTTCAATGCATCTTTCAGCAAAACCATATCATAATGGAAAAGAGAATAAGGCATCAGCCAGGAAACTCTGGCTTAAATTTTTCTCCAGTGCTAAAAAAAGGGGATGAAAATAACATATATAGGGCTATTGTGAAGATTTCTATGATGTTTATGAAGCACTTTATTTTCTTCCTGTGCAAAGGTTTTTTTTTTGAGAGAGAGTTATGGTGTAACAGAAAACCATGGGCATTCTCTTAAGAGGAAAAACTAACTCATTTATTCCTATGTCCTTTGAACAGCTATTTCTAATTTCTAAGTGTTGGGAGCATTCAGCAGAGAATATTTTCATCATGCCACTGAATTTAAGAGAAGCCGATTGAAGGTTAGGATTGTAAACAACAGTTACAGGATTTGGGTTTGGCTAGTCTAGAGAAAAGAAGGATGGGGGTGGGACATGATAGCAGTATTCCAGTATTTGAGGGGCTGCCACAAAGAAGAGGGGGTCAAGTTATTTCCCAAAACACTAGAGGGCAGGACAAGAGACAATAGATGTTTCAGTCAAGGAGAGAAGCAACCTGGAATTATGGAGACATGTTCTAACAGTGAGAACAATTAAAGCTCATGTCACACTGAAGCAACGGATGCAAAGAGGATGTAAAACGGACAAAAAAGCTTGCCATCCGTTCGAAAACGCGATGTACTCACTGCCTTGCCTCCGTTTGGCTTCCTCTCTATCCGTCCAGCATCCATTTATTGACGTTTCATCCGCTGCCCAAAACTTTTGCGCGGAAAAATGTATCCAGTTCGTCCGTTCTGCATCCGCTACGCATCCGCTATGCATCCGTTATGCATCCGCTATATCCGCGAGGCATCCGCTGTGCATCCGCAAACTCGCATCCGCTCGGACCAGGGAGAAGTGAACGGACGCGAACGGATGCAGAATGGATGCATCACAGAAACAAAGCGTTTTAAAATGAAAAATCGTTCGCAGAGGGGACCTATCCCGGATATTAAGGATGTCTACAGGATGCGCTAGAGGATGCAAAGGGACACCTATACTGCCTATAAAAAGGGAGCAACTCGCCTGCATCTCACTTTCAGAACAGCAGCCAAGCTGTGCAAGACCTCTGCAGCCTTCATCTGACTTTCCTCTTCCACAGCATCAGTTATGTCCACTGTGGATTGTGACAAAGTCCTTTCGGCAGCCACCATCCTTCTGCAACAGTGCGAAAACAATCTACTGGCTCTGTGAACTCTACTACGGGAAGAAAAGGAGGCACCCCAAAAAAGTCTGGGTCCAAAGATGGTTCACCAGAAGAGCAGAGGACGGACTGTACAACAAGCTTGATGTGGAGCTCAGGAACGAAGACACCTCGGGCATTCCAGAACTTCATGAGGATGCCTCCAGCCATGTTTGATGAACTGTGCAGTGTGCTGACACCCAGGTTGACCAAAGGCAAACACCAGCTTCCGGCCCAACCGGAACCTGGCAGCAAGGCTGGCAGGGAGGCTGGCAGCAAGGCTGGCAGGAAGGCTGGCAGGCAGGCAGGCAGCAAGGCTGCAGCAGGCTGGCAGCAAGGCGGCAGGCAGACATGCAGGCAGGGCAGGCAAGGCAGCCAATCCATCCGGCAGCAGGTCTTTCCTTTGAATGGCCGACCTGCTTCCGAGCTGCTTCCGTTATATCTCGCGGGGCTGATTGCAATGCATCCTCCCCGCACCGCGCAATTAACGCCAGGCATCCATTAGGCTTCCGCTGTGCATCCGCTGTGCATCCGCTTCATCCGTTCTGCGCCACTTTGCTGAGTCCCCTGGAAGCCTAGCGGATGCGCCATCTGCTCCCATCCGCTGGGCTTCTGTTCCGCTCCGCTTGCATCCGCCCTGCATCCTCCCCGCATCTGTGTTATCCGCTCCAGTTATGCAAATTTTTGCCTCTTTTTGAGAGCGGATAACAACGGATGGAACATTTTTCTCGTCCGCTGTGTCCTTTTTGCATCCATTGGGCAGTGTGACATGGGCTTAACCAGAGGAAAAGCTTGCTTTCAGAAATTGTAAGTGCTTCATCACTGGAGGTTTTTAAGAAAAATACTGGATAACCCCCTGTCTGAAATGATACAGATACAGATTAACAGAGTTGGAAGGGAGCTTGTAGGTCATTCTAGTCCAACCCCCCATCAAAGCAGACCTGACACCATTTCCAACAGATGGCAGTCCAGTCTTTTCTTGAAAGCTTCCAGTGATGAAGCTCCCACAAGTTCTGAAGGCAACTTCTGTTCCATTGGTTGATTGCTCTCACAGTCAGAAAATTTCTCCTTATTTCCAGGTTGAATCTCTCCTTGATCAGTTTCCATCCATTATTCTGTGTCTTTGGGTGCTTTGAAAAATAGCTTGACCCCTTCCTCTCTGTGACAGCCCCTGAAATATTAGAACACTGCTATCATGTCTCCCCTGGTCCTTCTCTTCATTAGACTGATATACCATAGGGTCTCCTGTTTAAGCAGGGGGTTGGACTAGAAGACATTCTATTTATTTTTATTTATTTATTTTTGTCAATTGCTTACAAGATAATAGGTATAAGTAAAAACATAGTTATGAATACATGGATACATATAAAAAAATAAAAAAATAAAAGAAACGATAAAAGAATTCAAGCTTCCTTTCAGCTCTATTCTTTGATTGACTATTACTATGGTTTGTCAGTCAGCCAGATGTTTAGCTTGGATTTAGCTATTATTATCATTGTTACAGTTTGTCAGACAGTCTGCCAGATGTTTAGACTATTTGCCATTTTTATTGATTCCTAATTCCCCCCCCCCCCCCNGCCATTTTTATTGATTCCTAAATCCCCCCCCCCCCCATATGCTACCTCTCAAATGATTGCCAGGAAAAAATAACATGGACTAGGTGGGTCTGAACTTGCCTGAAAAATGATTTTGTTGTGATAGGTTGCATTTTTATTGGTGTGCATTTTATTTCAATCTATTTTGCAACTATTATCTCTCATCATGGAAATCTCACATATGGTTATGACTAATAGTTGTGGATGGATGGGCCTTTGGTAAATAGTTATGAAGACTAAAAAGCCATCCATGTGTTTGACTTTAAAGGGAAGGTAAAGTCAGCCATGGTTTGGAGAGTAAGGCTATCAATTGCCGGTAGACATAATGATTATGTAGTATGGACAGGATGAGTCTTATTAGGAGTCATGCTGAATGGGCTTTTCATTAGCATCTTGTCTACCTTCACTCTGTCAGAAGATTTATGAGCCTGTTATGATTGTCCTGGTTGCAGGAATTTCCATATCTATATACTATTACAACTCTCCTGTCTCCCTCTGTGTCTGTTTCTAATCTTCAATTGGGTGAAATGATGCATCACAGAGCAACAGTTTTCGAATCAAGGTACCTCACATAAGGAAACTTAAAGAATGCATCTAATACTTTACTCCTGTGTAATTGAAGTATCAATTCAAGGATCTTCACAACAGTTTTATTCACAAAGTTGTGCTGTTGCAGCATTGCTCTCATTAGCCACAGTCATATGATCATGATTGTTGACTACACTTTCCAGAAATCTCTACATTGCCTGGGACAAGAGAAAATGGGAGGGGTATATTTCCACCCTCTTTCCTGCCTTCTTCTGATTCCTGCACTCAATTGTTGGTGGCAAGGTTGATGGGCAAGTGATAATTGGTTTTTTTTGGGACCACTCTCAAAATTTCAAATGTCTTTAATGGTGATGGAAGGCAAAGGAAGGATCAGAGAACAAATCAGATACCTGTTAGGGCTAGTAGGACTGGCTTGAGAGATATTATTAGTTGATGAGTGAGTTCTCTTCATGCCTGGAGGGTGGAATCCCTGAGATGGAGAATGGGAATGCAATTTTCCTCATGGTCCATGACTCCCCTTGTTCACCCTGACCCTAGAAAAGTGGCAAACAGTTCCACAGGTCAGCCAAGCAAGAAGTGTAGAAGAAAGAGAAGGCTTCAGTAGGAATTTGCTAAGTGTTGTGAGGGGAGGCAAAATAATGCCAGCCCTATATGGGTCATAGGTTGTCTAGTTTCAACATACAGTATTTAGTTTTAACTGTTCTTATTTGCTACTTTTAGTTGCGTCCACCTTGAACTACATGTCAATATAAGCAGCAAAAAATCAATAATCAATTTGTTCACTACAATGGGAAGGAACAATAAAGATTAACTTAACAGGCCATCCTATGAAACAGGCTCTTCATATATTGCAGAAATGAATATGTACTTTTTCTATTCCTCTCATCCTGTCACCCACCTGCTTTTGTATTAAGCTAGTTTGTTGATGCTGTACCAAAAATCAGGTGTCCTGGCCCCATTGGAGCCCGGGTCCAAGGAGGAGAAGGAGGAGATGTCGCCAGGGCCAATGGAGAGGGATGGTGCAGTCCCTATGGCCCAGAAGGAATGACCTGGGGAGGAGGACAAGGGAGTTTCAGGTCCCTCAGGCCTCTGAAGAGTAGGCAGGGAGGAAGAAAAGGTGCAGGATGATCGAGCAAGGAAGGAGACCACCCCACCCCTCCTCAGAAGGCTCACCTGGGGAATAATATTTAGGAAGACACCATGAGGAGGGGCTTTTGCCATGAACAAGTGTTTGTTTTTGGATTACACTCCCCAGGCTTTGACTCAGACCTTTTCTCTTGCTCTGAAGACTGCTTTTGCCTTGCTTCAAGGACTGCTTTGCCTTGCTTTGGGGACTGTTCTTTGTCTTGTCCTTGCCTGGAAGACTTTGCTAGGATGTTTGCCTTGTGGCCCAGCTAGGTAATCTTTGAACTGTGGTTTGGGGCAGGGGTCACCAACCTTTTGGACTTCAGGGACCACCAATCTCATAATCTTAGAATCCCAGGGACCATTAACTGGTTCTGTGGGTGTGGTGTAATTTGGGGGTGTGGCTTGGTGGTCATGTGACTGGCTAAGCCTGGCTTTTATGTAAATATTATATATTTATATAAATATTGATTTTTTTATTTAAAAAAAAGAGCAACTTTTACCCAAAATCAGGCAAAGCAGGTTGGCAGATTGAGTTACTCACAGAATCACAGATTCATTCAGAGATCTGTGTTTCTCACAAAATAAGGCCAGGCCTTATTTTTTTTGGACCCCTGAAAAAAATGGCTAAGCCGTCTTTTCGGGGGTGACTTAATTTCCTCCTGCACCTAGAGCGGCCCATACGCACGTACCTCACCACGAGGCCGCTTCTACCGGCCGATCGAAGTGGCTGGTGACTGCACTTGGGGAGCTTCCATCACCCGAAAGAGACTGCCCTAAAGGTGAGGGGACACAGGTAGCCATGCCACGCCCTGAAGCAGCTGGGGACTCTGCCTTCAGGGAGCTTTTTTCAGCTATCGGGGTATTCTAGCCTTGGCAACCTGCAGGGCCCTCCTAAAGGCAAGTTTTCTCCCTATCCTCCCCGCCCTTCCCCCACCCATTTCTCTTCATTTCGTGTAGTTCTAACAAACGATGTGAGAAATGGCGGGGAAACACATGATTTAAATAGGCCTAAATTTTGGGGGCGGGGCTTAATTTCACCTCATGCCTAGAAATCATGCTGGGCCTTCTGATTGATGGAGGCTGTATTGTTGGAGAAACACGGCATCTATCTGCCATTGGCTAGCTCAGTCTGTCACATAAAATTTGCTTGCAAGCAAACTCACAAAATTAACTTACAACACACCATGTATGTAAATATTGAATTTTTTATAAAAAAGAGCAACTTTTCCAAAAAAGGAAAATTCAGGCAAAGAAGGCAGATTGAGTTGCTCACAGAATCATTCAGTGATCTATCTCCCTGCCATCAGCTAGCTCAGTCTCTCAAATTTGCTTGCCGTGAGTCTGCACTGAATTTGCTTCCGAGCAAGCCTTCAGTCATAAGGGAGGTTCGGTTGTGCTTAAAAGCAGAGCCAAAGATCTAAAGACTAGCTGAAAAGCAAGAAATCCAACCATTTCCTGCTTCCAAGCTAATCTGAATCTCCCAGCACAGAGAACAGATTCTGGTTGGAAAAAGGAAAAATAGAAATTTAGTCGGCAAGTTTACCAGGTATGGAGTGAGTGGGCAGGGAGGTTCCCGTGGACCATGTGGGCAGCACAGCATTTTGTTTCTGCACAGCCTGGATTAATTGCTTTGGGGGGGTGCTCTTGGGGTGAGATTTCTCTGCGGCCCACCAAAATTTTCTCACAGCTCACTAGTGGGCTGTGGGCCGCCGGCTGGTGATTGCTAATTTCGGGGATTGTGAATGGAGCCTTACTGGTCAGGGGAGAGTCATTTGTTTAACCGTTCCCAAGAAAAATAAAGACCTCTCTGGAGGCTTGCCTAACCGTGATCACCTGGGTCATAACACCATGAAACTGGTGTTAGAAACTCATATCTTAGGCATGAAAACCTGCTGGGTGAGTCATTTGGCTCAGTCATTCAGTCTTAACCCAAACCATGTATACCTTTGAATTACTATATCTATATCAGGGGTCCCCAACCCCCCTTCTATGGACTGGACCAGTCTACGTTATGCCAGCTACTGGACCACCCAAACAAGAGAAGCCCCATCCATGGGATGCAGGCAGCACACAAAACCATGTCCCCTCCAGTCTGTGAAAAACCTTTCTCTATAGAACCGGTCCCCAGTGCCCAAAAGGTTGGGGACCTCTGATGTACCCTGTTCCTTTGTACCCTGTTACTCAGAAAATAAGCCCTAGCTTGATTTTTACACGTGCACCCAATATAAACCCTGCTCCCAAAATAAGACCCAATTAAGACCCCACCCATTCCAGGGTGCATGGGTAAAAATTAAGCTAGAGTGGGGATGAGAGGTGGAGCTGCCCTACGACTTACTTTTGGATAATTGCAGCCAGGACTTGCACACTTCAACCCATTTCTTTTGTTGTAGTTGGCAAGGCTTTCCTGAAGGCCTCTGTAGCCAATAACAGAGCTCCAGATCAGCTACTGAGGCCTTCAGGAAAGCCTTGCTGGCCTTGCTAGATGAAGAAGTTCCTGCTAGACAAAGAAGCCACATTTGTTAAATGAATCACTGCAGTTGTTAAGTTAGTAACATGGTTGTTAAGTGAATCTAGCTCTAATAATAAAAAAGAGGCCTCTAATAGCAAAAAGGAGGCTGGGGGGAACATGCACAAGTGAGGTGAGTCAGTAGGTAAAACTCCCCGCTGAAAAAAAGACCTGGTGCCTTTTTTGGTGACAAAAAAAATATAAGACAGGGTCTTATTTTGGGGAAAACACGGGTATTTGTTAGAGATAGTCCTCAACTTATTATCACAATTAAGCCTAAAGTTTCTGTTGCTATAAGCTACACATTTGTTAGTGAGTTTTGCCCCATTTTATGACCTTTCTTGCCACATTTGTTAAATGAATCTCTTCAGTTGTTAAGTTAGTAACATGGTTGATAAGTGAATCTGGCTTCCCTATTGACTTTGCTTGCAAAAGGTGACCTCAGGACACTGCAATCATCATAAATATGAGTCAGTTGCCAAGCATCTGAATTTTGATCACATGTTCATGGGGGATGCGGCATTGGTTGTGTGAAAAACAGTCATTAGTCACTTTTTTCAGTGTTGTTGTAACTGGAATGGTCACTTAACAAACCATTGTAAGTCAAGGACTACTTGTAATTGAGACCAGTCACATAATGCATCAAATAACCCCTGTCATGCTCCAGCATATAACTTTTATGTACTGTTATTGCTCTCTAGCCCCATCTAGTGGCTAGAGGGATAAATATGCCCCAACATAGGATCTTAATAGGCTATTGTTGCTCTATCTCCATCTAGTGGCTGGAGAGACAAATACCAAGTCTATTGTCTGAAGTTGATTCACCCCTTTACCCATCAGCCTGCACTCTCAAAACAAGTGCATGCTGGGAAGCCAGACTCCATTTCCTTTAGCATTGCTAGTGAGATTTAAATTGCTTGCATTTATTAATTGTTATGTTCAGCAGGAACTAAAAAACTGTCTATCTTGTATTTGGTTCTCATTGTATGTATCCCTATTTTCCCCAGTTCCACCATATTCTGTTCTTTCAATAAAGCATTCAGATCTACGCACAGTGTCTGTTTTATTGGAGGATAGGTGGGTTTAGATGCATGTCAAGCGGCACACAGACTAACGTGTAATGAGGACAGAAGAGCCCCCTCCAACTGATTTGACTGCCAGATAATTTCACCTAAAATACCCCTATCTCTTCAGAGTTTTATTTACAGTAACTACCTCCTGAGTAATTAGAAGTACAGTCCACCACCTCACAATATTAAATCAAGCTTTCATCATTATTTTTTCCAAAAGTTTAGCAAAAATATAACTGGTTTGCGGTCTCCAGCATTTTTTTTTTAAATTCAGTCTTTGCCTCGGACTGCTCTGCTGCTTACCTGTCTTGCAAATGGAATTTCTTCCTGATTGGGGTCTATTCACATGTCAAGAGAGTGGCATGAAGAGCTATAAAATAGAGTTGCTGAAAAATTAGTCCATTTTGACTTCTCCAAGCCTTGATTTTAGACTTTTTAAAGGCTCTGTTTAAAAAAAGAAACTAGTACTTAAGGTCATTTTCATTTATTGGTAATTTATATATGCCACCTGTTAGAAATAAAACTTTCCAATAGTACCCATAAAAAGTTGAATTAGGAAGAGACTGCAGCCTGCTAATGCCTCCAATTTAATATGTCTCCTTAATTGGATACCAATACACTGGTGGATTTTTTTCTTTAAAAAACAACCCTATACATAGAATTCCAATTAACCCTGTCACATTTCCAATACTCTTCCATATGTATCCTTTTCCAAGTTTTTCAATTTATATTACAAATAAATTTAGAAAGTAAACAGTATTTATGCAGAAAGCTTTTTTTTCAGATGAAAAGTACATTTAATGAGCCCGCTTGTTTATATTAAATCAATGATTGGAACAGTTCACAGTTAGATAGGTAAAAGTAAACACTACTGAATTTAGCTTAGCTCTTGGTGACTTTATGAATATGTCGATTTGGTTTTTGAGGAGAAAAGAGAAGGAGGGGAAGGGGAGGAGGAAAAGGAAGAGAGGAAGAGGGGAGGAAGGCAAGAGGAGGAGGAACTGCTGTATGTTGTTTTGATTATCTAGCCCTCAAATTTTCTGGTGAGTTCTCATTCCCAATCTCATTTCAATGGACCCTCCTTATCTTTCTAAACTGTCACCTACTGTTATTGCTGAAAATAGCAATGCATATCTATCAGTCCTTTTCTTACTAAAAATACCATCACAATGAATGTTAAAGTCCTATTTCCTGCTTTACCGGCTAGCAAGACCAATTACCTAAAATATCCTTTCCCTGATAAAATTGAGTGAATTAGCTATGATTATTCTGGATTGGGAACAAGTTAGTAAACCAGCCTTGATCATATCTGTTTGAAAGAATAATCTCACTAATGAACTTAAATGGAATTTATTCTACTTAGAAATAGAATTTAATGGAATCTCTTTTAGGTAAATCTACTTCAGATTTGAAAGAAGGGTGTGCTACAGAAAGGTCATACTAAAGAGTATTGAATAGGCTGCTTCAAGTAGGTTTCTCTATGGTGCTCCTTGAGCTTGGTTGTTTTCTTGCAGACATTTCATGACCCAAACTAGGCAACTTCATTTAGCTCAGAGAGCACCAAGGACCCCTCAAAAATATGATAATATGTGTGTGTATGTATGAATATGTGTATGAGACACGGTGGTGCAGTGGTTAGAATGCAGTACTACAGGCTACTCCTGCTGATTCCTGGCTGCCAGCAGTTTGGCAGTTCGGTTCTCACCAGACTCAAGGTTGACGCAGCCTTCCATCCTTCCAAGGTTAATAAAATGAGGACCCAGATTGTTGGGGGCAATATGCTGACTATGCAAACCACTTAGAGAGGGCTGTGAAGCAATACAAAGTGGTAAAAAGTCTAAGTGCTATTGCTATTTAGTAAAAGAGGATGAAATTTCCCCAAAAACTATAAGGATGCAACATGAAACAATTTCACAGAAACTAATGTGGGGATTCTGAACTAACTACATTCTTTAAACACTCTCATTTTAAGTACTGTACTATTATGTGGAAAATCTTCCAGTGGACAGCAGTTTATCTAAGGTTATCTCAGTGGGAAGAACCCTCCTGAACATTTCATGGAAATCCTAGACCACCATGGCTCATGATCATAGCTGGCTGAGGAATTCTGGGATGAAGTCTACAAGTCTTAAAGTTGCCAAATTTGGAGAATCCTCTTTTAAAGAAATGGATTGGTACTGGAGTTTTGGAGAAGCTCAGAATGAAGGAGATTGAGATCCACCCAGGCCTTACCAGGAACATGGAAACTTGCTTTGAATCAACTGCTTCCACCTCTAATACATATTCCTCTTAAGCAGGGGTCTTCAAACTTGGCAACTTTAAGACTTGTGGACTTCAACTCCTAGAATCCCTGAGCAAACATGACTGGAGGACGAATTCTGTGCGTTGAAGTTCACAAGTCTTAAAGCTGTCAAGTTTGAAGACCCCTGCTCTTAAGTATCCCATTTCTGAGTATGTTTTATTGTAGTATCTAAAGCTTATGGGGATACTTTCACAAGATAAAACTCTAAAATCACTGCAATTTTTCTTGGGTTATATGCTATGTCTATAATATAATGAAGAAGCTAAATGTGTATCAACATCCATGGAGATAAATAAGCAATTAAGATAAGTAATTGAACAATGTATTGATGTTGTAATTGTCATACTGTCCTGAGCAAGAAAGATTCATGTTCAAATGGAAATCTATACATAATTACATGTTTCGTATACATAATTATATATACTTAATTCAATCAGGAAGAGAAGAGACGAGAAAATATATAGAGTACTTAAAAGGGTTCATGAATATATTCCAAGAATGTCATTGAATCTGTGTGTGTTGTATCAGCATCAATACTGACAAATTGACAAATCCAACCCCACCCCATCCAATCCAACATCACTCAAAACTAGGCATGCATGCCCCTAACTACCTCTATTCCA
>BHFT01010878.1:0-38876 GCA_004320025.1 Laticauda laticaudata
TTTTGTTAGATAGCGCCCAATGTTCAAGTCTGTCAAGATCCTTCTGTATCTTAAGCCTATCTTCTGGAATGTTGGCTGTTACTTATCCCAGCCCTCCCCCCGTGACCACTCCATCTTCAGCCAGTGAAGGTCCACCTAGGTGTTTTGAGAATGCTAAGATGTTTGAGGTGATCCACATTCTTTTTTCCGGGTGCATGGCCTTGAGTGCTGGCACAAACTGGTTCCAAGTTGCTTTTGTCAAATTGTCATTCCCCCCTTCCTAATTCCCATCACATACCAATACATGTTTATTGCCTATTTGTTCCCCCCATGCTCCCTCCCTCCTAGCCTTTGATGGCAGGATGTCAGTGAGTTGCCAAACTGAAGATGGCAGACCTGACAATAAAATTCTCCTATGAATGGCCTGAAAATCCTTACAAATTTCATTTCCAATGTGATCAACTACAAGTTTTGCAATATTATTTGCAATAGTTATTAAGTTTAATGCATTTGTGGGGAGACAAGGTGAATTGTATCTTTCATTTAAATCAGGGGTAGTCAACCTTTTTATACCTGCCGCCCACTTTTGTATCTCTGTTAGTGGTAAAATTTTCTCTAACTGCCCAACGGTTCCACAGTAATGGTGATTTATAACCCCTACCGCCCACCATGAAACCTGGAATGCCCAATAGTGGGCAGTAGGGACCAGGTTGACTACAACTGAGTTAAATCATAAAAATATTCTTCTGTTGAGCCATGGCTAGCTAGCCTTAGAATGGGAAATCCTTGATCCTCCGCATGTGGAGGCAATAGATCCCAACTGGGCTTGGAGTCACAAGGCAATCATGATGGGAGCAGGAACCAAGGTAAGGGACTAGGATCAGTGACAGACAAGTTCAGATATACACACAGCTACTGCTATGCTATTGTACTCAAGGAACGAATGTGGGTCTGTTGCAGCAGATCCTGTTTCCAAATCAGGACACAAGACCATGAAGGGTAGGAGAATACAGGTTTATTTGCGCAAAAGGTTCAGAGCATTAGCATGGCAAATTCTGAACCCCCGGCTATTCATGAGGGGTTACTTTTATGCAGCTCCCAGTCTCAGCTTTTCCCAGGGCGTACTACAAAAGGGGCAAGTAAGTCTAATTAGCCATTTTGCACAGTTCAGCATATAAATACTTGTCTTACAGCATCTGTTATTTTCTATACCCACCCTTGCTGCCCTTGCCATTTAGCTGTTTTGAGGAACATATCTAGTTCTTAGACTTAGATTCAGCAATTTTCTGGTTTTCACAATATCATATGAAGCAACTTCTATAATATTTGCGATATAAGCTAAGAAACTTCTGCTCATTATAAGAATACTTTTCTGGTAACTTTCCATTCTGCTTCAGGTCAGGTCCTATTTCTCAAACCTAACCTATCTTACAGGGTTTTATGAAGTCAAAATTAAGAGGAGGAAGGCTATTTTTACTGCCATAAATTGCTAGACAAAAGGAAGGATGGATGGATGGACTGAATAAAAGAATTTTTCCACCTCCATAATTAAATCGAAAAAAATATTGAAAAATAAATCCTTGAAATGAATCCAATTCCAAGAATAGCTCCATCAACGAAAGAATTTGAGCACATCATTTTTAAAAATGGGAATTAATTAAAACAAACATTTGTGTCCAGGAATTGCAATCAGATATTCACGAGGACAAATGCTTTCAAACGGGAAAGGCAGGGAGGTGGTCTTAGTGCTTTAACATCATGAATATTCCAAGGAGGCTTTTTTCCTACTTTGGGAAATTCTCATTTTCTTCTGGTAATATCCTGTTGGGTGTGTCATGGGATTTCCAAAGCAGCTGGAGTCTTCTACATAAGGCAGTGAGCTGAGCAATAGGCTAACAATCAACAAGTGAAAGCTGCAGAGTGTCAATTTAAAGCTCGAGTTTGCAGAAGACAACAAGACAACTATTCTGTTCATTTAACTAGAACTAAGATTTCACATTCCACAGTTGCTATTGGTAAGTAAAAAGAAAAAAAAGCTTTGAAAGCTTTTTTTAAATTTTTCAAAGGATGCCAAAGGGAAAGTTGAATAGAAAAAGGACATGTGAGTAATAACAACATTCATTCCATCTTAAAACTGCAATTTGCTAAATTTCTTATTTATAAAATACATTTATAATGCAGGATCAAAGAATGAAAGTATTATTTATATTATTAAATATATATTACTTTTCACATTAATCTGCCCTTTAAAATTAAATTATAAATTCAACAGAGAACTCATGCCAATCTGAATTTTCTTAAACATATATGTAAGTCTAACATACAGAATGTAAGTCTCACTTCATGAAATTCATACTTTATATTCTTATGGCATGTCCAGAAAGTAATTTTCTCCTAATGATTGAATTGCAATTCTCAGAATTCCCAGCCAGCATAGCAAATTGCCATTTAATATAACAAAATGCCAATCGCTGGGAATTGTCATTTCAATTCATTTGGAAGGCAGATTAAACGCTGGAAAAGGAATAAGCTATATTAACTCCATACTTTAAAAAGTATGCATGCAGAATGTTTCCACCAGTTCAACGCCTTTCTAGCTCCAGTTTGTATTTACAGCATTCAAATGTTTTAAATAGATTCAGACTAGCTCTCTTGAAAATGTGTAATCCTGTAATCTCATTGAGCAATCTGTTGCTGATAACTGGGAGAGGAAAATGAGAGGGAAAAAGAACTTCTTGTGTCAGAAGGCTGATGAGGTTTAAATGCTACTTTTGTTTGAATTTCAGGTTTAATATAAAACTGCATGTGAATTGTATGTTTTTATTTACACACACATACAAACACACTTTAGAAAACCCATTACTTCTTTGATCAATTTAGAACAATCTATTATTTTAATTGTTTTTTAATCCAGATACTGCACAACAGGAACAAAGCTAGAGGATTTAAAGATTGTTTCTGCTGTGATGAATACCTTTCACTTTCTCTCCATTCTTTGCTATGGTGAGTATTTCAAATCTTAGGAGCCTTTCTGACTGAGTTGAAGCAACATTTCTTACTGTAGGTTTTTTTTCACTGAAATAGGAATCTTATTTTATACTTTTTAAAAATTACACTAATAATACAAAGTAGAAAAAATATTTTGGCTAAAAACAGACAGCATACTAATGTCAAAAATACAAAAATTTCCTATATTTTATGTTTGTGTGAGGTTGAATGGTATCAAAAATTTACCAAGATCTGCTTAATGATGTTCTCTCATAGTGGTTTCCAAACTGTCTGAAGGAGAAAGTTATAACTAGATTCATTTTTCTCTTTTTTATTCTTCTCAAAACTCAGACTATCGTTTTTGTCTGTTTTCTCTTTCTATCTTTTCTAGATCACTTGTTATATTTCATCCACTTTCTTTTAATTCTGTTTTCTTTATCAAGTCATTTGTTTCCATTAAAAACATGCTTTAGGTTCCATTCATTATTAGAAGTCCAGTCTTGGGCATATGGCTGGTAGTGTTGTGCTCTCTTCCTCTTCCATCCAATTCATAGTTATCTCTCGTCTGTTTTTTAAACCAAAACCATTCCTCTTCCCATAGCTATCCTCCCTACCTTTATTTCTGTCTTCTTGTAGCATGAACTACATTTCTGGTCTCTAGGGCTTAGTTCAGATAGCTAAATTCTAACAGCACACTATAAAAAAGATGTTAAGACTCTAGAAAAGTGCAAGAAGAGCAACCAAGATAATTAGGGGACTGGAGACTAAAACATTTATTTATTTATTTATTTTATTTTGTCAAGCGATTATAAGATAACAGGTTTAAGTATAAACATAGTTATGAATACATGAAATGGATACAGATAAGAAAAAAGAAGAAACAATAGGACAGGGACGGTCGGCATGTTGGTGCATTTATGCACACCCCCTTATATATGAAGAATGGTAGCAGGAACTGAGTTTGGCTAGTCTATGAAGAGAAGGACCAGGGGAGATATGATAGCAGTGTTCCAATATTTGAGGAGCTGCCACAGAGAGGAGGGGGTCAAGCTATTTTCCAAAGCACCTGAAGGCCAGACAAGGAATAACTGAACAAGGAGAGATTTAACCTGGAAATAAGGAGAATTTTCTGACAATGAGAACCATTAACCAATGGAACAGCTTGCCTTTGGAGGGGCTTCATCACTTGTGGGAGCTTCATCACTTGAGACTTTCAAGAAGAAAGTCAGACTTGTCAAAAATGGTGTAGGGTCTACTGCTTGGGCAGAGGGTTGGACTAGATGACCTACAAGGTCCCTTCCAACTCTGTTAATCTGTTAAAACAACCATTTGTTATTCTGTCTTGTTTTAGGACTTTTATTATTTAAGGTTAGCAATGGTTGGACATACCATGCATCAGAGGAAAATATGAATTACATCAAAGCAGAGAAATGGTGTAAAACCCATTTCACAAACCTGGTTGCTATTCAGAATAAAGAGGAAATTCACTACTTAAATGCAACATTTCCTAAAAATTCAAAATATTACTGGATTGGTATCCGAAAAATTGAGAATGAATGGAGATGGATTGGAACAAACAAGCAACTGACAGAAGAAGCTAAAAACTGGGCTGACGGTGAACCAAACAATGGAAAAAGGAATGAGGACTGTGTTGAGATCTATATAAAACGAACAAAAGATTCCGGAAAGTGGAATGATGAACCATGTTATAAAACTAAAAGAGCTTTGTGCTATAATGGTATGGATTGATATCACTCTAATTACTGTTTATACTGTTTTTAGTAGGAAAACTACATATCTATTTTTAGGATTGTTGTAAATATTGAAAAATAAGGGGTTAGATTCAGATTGAATCATTCCTGATGTAAAATTGTAAATCAATTATATATCTCAATGGGACGTCGGGTTAGAATATATTTGGAGTAATTTCATTATATAGATTCTGCTTCTAATATTCCAAAGAGCAATGCTAAAAAAATGTTCAATGTCAGATGTAATAATTGTTGATGGCTATAAATGGAAGTCCAATCAAATTAACATTGGATGTATTTTGTGAAGTGCAAAGATATGGGGTTATTATGGGGAAGTCATATGAAAGAAATTTTGGAAACAGTTTTGCATGAAAGCAAGAATTTGGAAAAAATCTATGTAATATATGTAAATAGTTGTTCCTGGTTTTTTTTCATTATGGAAAATTTTTCCACTGAAATTTGTACAATACAGCAGACAGCTTTAAAAAGAAAGAAAGAAAGAAAGAAAGAAACAGCACCAAAAGGACAAAAAGCCAAAAGGGGAAAATGAATCTCCAACAGTTTTTTTCCTCTTTTCTTCTTAAAGGGAAAATTGTACTATTGTACAATCTTATTGTACTATTGTGTTATAACAGCCATAATATCATTACTGTAACGTTTTCACAATGTAATCTGCTTAATTGTCTTGCAGCTTCTTGTACTCCAAACTCCTGCAGTGGTCGTGGGGAATGTATAGAGACAATTAACAATTATACCTGCCAGTGCAACAAAGGGTTCTATGGACGTGACTGTGAACATGGTATGATTAATTAGTCATTTAGTTAGTTCAAACTCATTGTGGATTTCCCATTCTGTCCATTTGTTCCACTTTGGATCCAAACTCTTCTGTTCTCTTGTAGTGATTTCTTGCAATCAACTGGAAGACCCAGATCAAGGTATCTTTATGTGCAAACATCCAATACAGGATTTTGGCTTTAATTCTTCTTGTGATGTTCAATGCAAGGAAGGTTACAAACCAACTGAGATGGAATCAATAACATGTACAGATTCTGGAAAATGGTCTGCACCATCTCCATTCTGTAAAGGTATGTACATTTGACTGTTGAAACCAAATGAAAACCAAAGAGAATTGTCTAAGTCTGTGTTGTAGAATTAGAAGCATTTTATTCAGCTGTCAAAACATTTTTGCGCTACCTTCAGTTAAAATCATGACTGTGTCTCAAGATACTTTGAACAATTCTTTAAGTCACCAAAGGTGGATTTTATTTTACCAATACACGAAGGTTTTATGCATACAAATGCATTCTAAGCTGAAACTTTGTTTTTTAGTTAATTATTTGAGGTAGTTTGTTATTTCTGTTGGTTAGATTGGAAAGATTATCACATGAAATAAACACAGGAATGTGATAATATAAATTGCATTCTATTCTACATTCTATTATCTGTCACTTACTACATTCCCTGATTTATGACCACAATTCACCTCAAAATTTCTGTTGCTGAAAAAGACAGATGTGAAGTGAGTTTTGCCCTATTTTACAATCTTTGTTGCCACAGTTGTTAAGTGAATCACTGCAGTTATTAAGTTAACAACACAGCTGTTAAGTGGATCTGCCTTCCCTATTGACATTGCTTATCAGAAGGGGGAAAAAGGTGACCACATGCCTCCCAGGATATTGCAACTATCATAAATACGTGCCATTTGCCAAGCATCCAAATTCTGATCATGTGACCATGGGAATGCTGCAGAGGTTGTGAAAAGCAGTCATAAGTCACTTTTTTCAGTGCTGTTGTAACTTTGAACAGTCACTGAATAAATGACTGTAAGTGGAGGATTGTATAATCATTGTTATTGTGGAACACAAATTTTGTAAGTATTCTGATGACGAATTCACAGCTTTAGTTTGTGTTCAGCCAATAAGAATTTGGTTGACCAAGGATGATGCCTAACCTAATGGAGTACAATTCTGTCTTTAGTTGTGGAATGTCATGCACTACAGAAGCCTGCACATGGTTTATTCAACTGCTCCAACCCTTCTGGAAATTATACCTGGAATTCATCTTGCATTTTTTCTTGCAAAGAAGGTTTCGTTTTGAAAGGCCCCAGTATACTCCAGTGTGGTGCATCTGGGGAATGGGATGGACAGGAGCCTACATGTGAAGGTGAAGATCTTACCTTATTGCCTTACTGTTGCTGTTTTTCTATGTTCTGCTCTTTGACCATATATGAGATGACTTACGGCATGACCTGCCTCTATTTCAGTGGTGAAATGTCAAGCAGTACGTCAATCAGAAGGAAGCCTTGTGAATTGTTCCCATCATGCTACAGAACTGAAGTATAAATCAACCTGTGATTTTGCTTGTGCAAAGGGTTACACTTTAAGAGGATCACCCCAGATTCAGTGCTCATCAGATGGACACTGGAGTCAGCCAATTCCTGTTTGTGAAGGTAAGGGACAGAGATTGGACTATCCAGTAATATATTTTGGTTACTGGTGCTACATGCATGCTAGGGTTCATTTTTATACTTATTGTAGTGACGGTTTTACTAGAATTGTATGAAATGATAAAAAAAATATGATGTAGAAATATTATATTTTTCTAATTTCTAGTACTTTCTAGTACTTTGAAGCATAATTACATCAAAGTCAATTAACCTCCTTTCCCACTTATACAATATTAACTTCCCAACTCATCATTTTTATACATAATTGCCATATCGTAAAAATGACCAAAATGACAACAAAAAGTCATCTTATATGAAAATACTGTATGAAAATATAACACTCCATATTTTTTCAGTCTAAGTGATAATTCAAATCCTGTCATTTGCAGCCATGCATTGCCGTGAACTAAAGCCTTCGGCTCATGGCACCATGAGCTGCTCTGGTCCTTCTGGAAACTCTGCCTGGAATTCAACCTGCAAGTTTGCATGCGAAGTAGGATTTAAACTGAATGGATCCAGTGAACTCCAATGTGATGATTCTGGACAGTGGGATGCATCACAGCCAGAATGTGAAGGTACCTTCTTATCTTAGTTCTTAGTATTGTTTTCCTACGGGATATATTTTTTAATGTAGTGAATTGGCCCATTTATCATCAAAATAAATTGTTGTGTGAGACTCCAAAACAAAATGGCTGCTGAAGAATAAGGACCTTTCTTTCTCTTTATTTTATTTATTTATTTTGTCAAGCAATTTTAAGATAACAGGAATAAGTATTAACATAGTTATGAATACATGAAATGGATACATATCAGAAAAATAAAAAGAAACAATTTCTTACTAATGATCTGCTGTGTTTGCTGCCAGAGCTAGTTCTTCGGCAATCTTGCCCCCTGGATTTGAAAGGAAACATTTAGGAATGGGCCAAGACAGTTTTTGGATGGCTGTGGACCCACCCAGAAGGGGGAATCTTGAAGATTACAGCTCCTCATGGGAGTAGCTGAAAAATAAATGGTCTTTTTTTACATCTCTCCTACCAACAGAATTTTATCATAAGCATTCCTGTAATGTTTAAGTTCACTTTTTGAACTTTTGTTTTTATTATTATCTTTAAATTGTTATTATCTTCTGTTATTATCTTTAATTGGTTGACTGAATGCTGATTTATATCAACCCCAGTTGGATTTTTTTTGTTTTTTTTCTTTGATTTATTGGACTGCTTTTTTCAATTTCACTTTCATTGACTTTGGATTTATATTTAATTAACCTGCAAAAACTTTTTGGATCAAAATAGTCAGAAAATATCTTGTCTGTCTTTTTTTCCTTCCTCCATGCTTTGAGCAACAATATATTGGATTACAGAGAGGAGGAGGAGGCTGACACCCAAGAGGGAAAACAGAGTCTCTTTAGCAATATGCAGTTTTTAATTGATTTTTTTCCTAAAAGGTTGGATGAATTTATAAAGTCGGGGCAAAACATTTTTTAAAAACAGACATTAAATATTTTAAACCTACAAGAAGAACTTGTTTTCAAAGTAGCAGATTCATTGGGAAGAAATGCAGACACAGAAATAACACAGATAGTGGAGAATATGGAGAAGAAATGTGATTTCTCAGCTGTATCCTGGCCAGGAAGAAATATAGACTCAGAATAGAGCCAACTTCATAAACCTTATGAAAGTGTAACACTGTGCTTTTATATAATAGCAGAAAACTTCTGGGTGGATAAGTGGCAAATGTTTTTTTAAAGGTTTTGAAAGAGAGTGGGAAATGGACTTAATACATCTGATTGAGGAACAATTGTATTTGATTTTTTGGGGCAAGATAGATTTAGTTTGGAGACTGGGTTTATTACATTCAATCAATCAGCAATTGATAAGAGATGGTATAAAGAAACGAATATGTATATTTGATTTGGGACCAATTAGGGTTTATATTTGGGATTATTTGGGATTGAAGCCATGAAAAATTTTTACGATTTGATTACAATAATAGTTTGTTAACAGAGGGTTTTGGAATTTCAGTCTTGTCTATCTCTTGTTGTTCATAATTTATATTACATTTATTCTTCTATATATTTGTTATTATTGCTTTTTCTGTTAACTATTTTGTTATTTATAGATGACAGACTGACAACTTGTTTGTAGATTTGGTAGTTTAATAGTTTAAAATTCTTTTGGCCTGTTTCACAAGGGGTGGGGAACTAACATTACTGAATTATATTAATCAGCATCCATTTAGGGAGGATGTTATGTCTATATGTGTTAGTCTTCTTTTTTCTTTTCAATGTTTTTTGTTGGGATTTTTAATTCTCTTGTCCTTTTTTGAATATTTTGGTATTTTGTATTTTAATTTCTTTGAATAATTTTTGTTCACACAAAAAAGTAAATCGTTGTATATGCTATGTTTATTTCCAGCAATAAAATGTGTTGCAGTGCAGCCTCCTGAAATGGGAATTGCCAAACATTCTTCCAATGACACAAATCCAAGTTTCAAGTCAGTCTATGAATTTAGTTGTATGAAGGGTTACACACTGAAAGGATCATCCCACATTCATTGTTCATCAAATGGTGAATGGTCTAATCCAGTTCCTAAATGTGAAGGTAAACTTTAAAAGCAATGAGACATTGTGTTTCTCACCTCCATACATTTGCTGAAATTAGGAAATACCTTATCAAACTCTACATTATCAAGCAGCTTTCTATAATTTATTAAATTCAGGGTGAGTCTATAAACAATGCATGCATATGGAAAAGGTTTATAAAGAATCAGAATCTTTGAATTTTGTACCCATTTTTCAGAAAGAAAGTGCAAATTAATTATAGAAAATAGTATTTCAACAGTTATATTTTCAGCATGGAAATAGGCATCTTACACTTTAAACTAGGCTAGTCCCTTTGACTCCAATGATAGAACATCCCTAAGATTACTATGAATTTCAGTGCACTGCCCAAAAAGGGGAGTAAAATTTAAGAGAGAATTTATCCCAAAATCTAAAAGACCAATGGAAATCTTGTTGAAATATAATTTGTATATGCTGTAGTAAACACAAAGGCATTTTATGCCACCCTGAAGTTAAGTCTCTAGCCCTTCAACTCACAATCCTTTTTTGAGGAAATAATAAAATCTTATTTAGCAAATAATTTTCCTAGGGTATCCAGCAAAATTATGGAAATTGGTACTAGATTTTGAAACAGAAAGTAAATAATTGGGAGGAGAGATTGGGAGTTTAAAGGGTACCTCAGATTTTAAAATCACAGCTTCAGTTTGTGTTCAGCCAACAGATATTTGGTTGACCAAGGATGATGCCTAACCTAATGGAGTACAATTCTGTCTTTAGTTGTGGAATGTCATGCACTACAGAAGCCTGCACATGGTTTATTCAACTGCTCCAACCCTTCTGGAAATTATACCTGGAATTCATCTTGCATTTTTTCTTGCAAAGAAGGTTTCGTTTTGAAAGGCCCCAGTATACTCCAGTGTGGTGCATCTGGGGAATGGGATGGACAGGAGCCTACATGTGAAGGTGAAGATCTTACCTTATTGCCTTACTGTTGCTGTTTTTCTATGTTCTGCTCTTTGACCATATATGAGATGACTTACGGCATGACCTGCCTCTATTTCAGTGGTGAAATGTCAAGCAGTACGTCAATCAGAAGGAAGCCTTGTGAATTGTTCCCATCATGCTACAGAACTGAAGTATAAATCAACCTGTGATTTTGCTTGTGCAAAGGGTTACACTTTGAGAGGATCACCCCAGATTCAGTGCTCATCAGATGGACACTGGAGTCAGCCAATTCCTGTTTGTGAAGGTAAGGGACAGAGATTGGACTATCCAGTAATATATTTTGGATACTGATGCTACATGCATGCCAGGCTTCGTTTTCATACTTATTGTAGTGACAGGGGTTTTACAAGAATTGTATGAAATAAGCATCTTTATGATGAGGAAATATTACATTTGTAATTTCTAGTGCTTTTCTAGTACTCTAGTACAGGGCTATATCAAATTCATAGAATCATAGCAATAGTGGGAGAATTCAGGAATTTAAATGCATGAATTTGGGGCCTAAGCATCTGAAAATTCTAAGATGGCCATTTTACTTTGTAAATCCTAAATGCAAATAGCAACCCAAAGCTCCAGTTTTTCATAACAGTTACTCTGGTTTGGCCTCCAAGAACACACCAAGGTTGCTGATGGACTGCCATTTTTGCACTCATGGTCCAAGGGAAGATATATGAATTTTGAAAAATCATCCTAATACAATAAATAGGAGCTAATTACAAGAATAATATATAGTATTTTTTTCTTTTGTTCAATCATGTCTAATTCTCAGATAATTCTTGAGCAAATCCCTGCAATTTTCTTGGCAAGGTTTTTCAGAAGTGGGTTGCCATTGCTGTCTAGAACAATAGATTCAAAGCCAGTCGAACAGATTTTTATACTCTTCTAATTTATTCCAATTTTCAAATATCAGGTTCTCCAACCCTTGGGAAATTCTTAGCAATTGGTACATCAGTCACTGGGCTTTCTGTCCTATCAGTGGTATCATTCATTATCTGGGTCCAAAAGCGTCTTCAAGGAAAAAGTAAGACATTTTCATAATTTATTGTTTTAAAGTAATACCCAATTTTTTATATACAGTAACTGCAGTGCTGTGTAGAAGTAGCCAAATTACAAGGTAGATGTCTTAGTCTAATCTACTTCACAAAGTTGTAGATAAAATAGGAAGCAGGACTATTAGGTATGTTGAGTATTTGTGTGTACCGGGATAAAAATGAGATAAAATTTTTGTCTGAATGCACTTCAATAGCAAAAAAGTATATTACAATGTAATGTGTCTGTGTCAAACAGATTTAGATAATATAAAGTGTTAAAGCAGATATGAAAGAAAAATTGAAATTTTTTCACTCTTGTTGCAATCCTCTGAAATTGAAATTGTACATTCAGACAAAATTTCTACTGGAATCAATGGGAGATTTCTTCAAATTGGAAGGTTTGAATTTACCTTCATGACAGCTTTAGTCCCAGTAATTTTTCCTGGGTGGATATTATCTGTTTTTTGAATAAATTTCTATACTAAATATAAATTAAATTAGTAACTGAAATACATTTAACTCTATGGGAATGGACTTTCACAGATAACAGATGAGAGCAAGGTTAACTTAAAAAGCAACTTATATGAATGGTTTTGATACATGTATAGTCATAGTATCAAGGAATGATTTATGTTCTATGTATGTATATAAGATGATTCTTTACAGAATGAAGATAATTCAGATATGTTTATATTAGCAATTGCTAAAAAATGGGATATCTTACTTACTTTACTAATTTTCTTGTTTTCTTTCCTTTTATTTCTCTATTGCCCTTCTCTTGCAGAAAAATCATTCACTTTTACAAGGTATGTTCCTTCTCCAGATTCTTGAAGAATCTAATGCAATTTTTGGCTGTTACTATATTGTTCTGGAGCACAGTAACTTACATTATTTTTCCTGTGCTTTTTAGCAGTGTCTCAAGCCTTGATTCAGAAGGCAGTTTCCAGGCTCAAATCGTCTAATCAAGTAAGTTGTACAGAAAGCTATTGTTTATTGCTTTTAATGGTACATATATAAAATAAAAATTATATATAATTTTATTATTATTTATTTATTATTATTATATATAATAAAATTGTATATAAAAATTATATATTTTTCCCATCAAGTGACAAAGTTGACTAAGAAAATATTACAGTATTTAAGACATATGTAAGATTTAAGTTTTGAATCCTGAGAAAATGATCTGGGGTTTTCAATGTTCCATGGGATAAATTTTTCCATCTTTATCCATATATAATGCTTTTTAAAATGGATTTGTATACTTTTAGATTTGATTTAACTTTACAACAACTTTTTCAGGAGTGCAGGTCGTCCTTTCTTAGTGAGCACAATTGGGACAGCAACTTTGTTGTTTATGTGATGCGATCATTAAGCAAAATATCAAGTAAACATGACAGACTTACACCACCACTTCCCATTTGGTTAAGTGAGTTACCACAGATCATTAAGGAGATATCACATGGCTACAACTTCTGATTTTACTGCCAAATTTTCCTTATATATTATTGCAGTACGTTCAATTTTGCCAAACTTTCATTATAAATTCTTTTTTTTTAAGTCAAGTTTTTTATTTTGTATTACTTATACATGTCAATGCTTGAACAGTGTGATACCTGGGTATCATATATTTAGTACAGATACATAATGTTGTAACTCATAGTTATTACATTTCATTCTCATTGTTTCATGTTAATTAAACATAACTGATACTACCGCCATTCAATTTCTAGACCTCCCTCTTGTTATTGCATGGATCTTGTTATATTAAAATATGTATATTGTTGTTCCTCTCTTATTTCTATTTCTATTCTTTCTTATTTTTCCCATTTGTTCATTTAAGCATACATAACATTTCTTCTCACCATTATTTATTATCCCTTATCTTGTATTTGATATTTTAAAAATTACTCATTTTTCCACCATGCTTTCAATATCCCAAATATCCAACACTACTAATCAATTCAAATATTAACAGTATTCAATCGATCTCAGGTTTCCATCTCCAACTGCCCACAATTTCTAATCCTTAAAAGTTTGAAATTCAAAACATATTTTAACACACTGTTAATATTAATAATACAGTTAAATTCCCTAATCCTAAACTTCCACCTTCTACCCTTAATTTATTTTTAAATAAAATAAATTCTATTTTTCTATTAATATATATGCTACTGTTTTCCCTATTTATATTTTCTACTTTTCCATTTTGCTAATGTATTTTATCGTTTTCCATCGTCTCTTGGACTCTTTGGAGTTCCATCATCTGTCAGCTTTTTAATCATTTTTTTCTTTCTCTCTCTTGGAAACCTATAGTTTTTTAATAATATTTTTATTCCTTTCGAGTTGCCCTTTTTGCTGCATCTTTTGAATATCCATCCATAAATCATTCTTTTTTAAAAAAGAGATTTTTGGGTTTTTTTTCCTCTGGACTTTCCATTTTTTGAAGAGATTTTCCTCCTCCACCCTCTATCCTGTTATAAGCTTTTAAAGTATTATCTAGATTTCAACTTATCAGTCCTTTCCCTCCATTGTCTTTATTTTCTTGCATCTCACTTTGATTTTTTTTCCTTCCACTACTTCTTCTAATTTCTGATCTATTTCCCAAAAAGCTTATTTCTCTCCCCCCCCATTTGTTGCAGGCCTTCTATACTCAGTTCTTTATCTTTAGGCACTCCCCTTGTCTCCTTATTGTTCTTATAGTTTCATGCATATCTTTACTCATCAAAATTATTTCTTCATATTCCTCTATTATCATCTGGTAATCCATTTTATTACAATTCAGTAAAAAATGATTCAATATACCTCTATAATTGCAATGACTCAATATTTAAACACTCCCACCAATCCAGTTATTAGTAATCATTTCTCATAGTTATGTCTCCAAATCCTTTTTTCTAGTTTATAATTTAAAAAATTCTTTAGTATTTTATAATTCCAATTGTTTGTCTTCCCAACTGTCCAAATTTTAAAGTCTTATTGAATTTTCCTTCTTTTCTCTCTTCTTCTATCCCTTTCTTCTTTGACCTCATTTGATGTTCTATCAGATAATATTAATAGTCCAAATCCGAATTAATCCACTGTGTTTTCTCCAATCTTTCGAGTCCTCAGTCCAATAATCAGTTTTTATAGTATTTAATTATTAACAATTTAGTTCATCTTTAAATCTTCAAAAAGGAAGTGGAACTCACTCTGTAGTTCAGAATATCCAAGCTGCCTTCTGAGATAAAGTCACGGTCAGACCTCTTTCCCAGTTTTGTTTACTTTCTTCTATTATGTGTATTGGACATTTCACACTTTCATTAGAGGATTTGGTGCTGTAGTTCCCTTCTTCTTCCAGTAGATGGCATCCTTCCAAGTTCCAGCAGTTCCAGCATTAAACAGTATATCAAAAACAGCTAATTTCCCAATAAATCCCAGGGGTTTAGAAGTTACAAATATAAAAGACAGTTCCTCCCAAGGATCACTTTTCAAGTTATTCAGCTATTTTCCAGGTTTTCTATATTTAAAAGCTTCCTTGAAGCATTCTTTCACCTCTTAAAATAGCATTGGTTTTTAAGTGGATAGTTCCAGCATTTCAAAAGTGCTAGGTCGCTGCTGTTTTTTAAAAATAGTTGTGAACCTTTCTTTACCTGGATATTCTTTTGGGGTTAAAATTTGAACAAAGCTCACCCAGTTCACACACTATTCACCAAAGTCCGCTCCTGTACAGTGCTTGTGGTCGTCATCTCTCCCAGCTTTCGTGGCATCCATTTTAGACTGTCTCTTCTGTTTGCCATGGCATTAGAGGGGAAAAGGCTTGGGGTTCAACAGGAGATTGCAATCTCCCTTGCTACCACACAGAGCACCCCTCCTTAACTTCACTGCCCCTACAGGGCAGCTTTGGCTCCTATCAGAGCCCACAAATAGGGAGAAAGCCAGTATAGGAATAGAGGTGACCATTCTCTATGCCTGGTATCGCTGGGAGGCTCCACCCTCTTCTCATTATAATATTTCCATTGTTCCTTTGTGTTCCTTTTAATGTTTGGATTTTTAGGGGAAGTGTATACATTAAAATTACACAAAAGTGAGGTGTAATAGCAAAATGCTTAGGAATCCCTGCTCTGGAGGAAAGGATAAGTAATAGCTAATTTATTATTCATTCCAATAATCTGCCTAATATTGCAGAGTTCTTAGGCAGATTTCAAACTGAACTAAAATATTAAAAACAGTGGGAGGGATAAAATAATAAAATACTTTAATAAGTAGGGCAGGAAAAGATACAATAAAAATATTAGCAGAATCCTGGTCAACTAATAAAATTGTCTGAGTGTAATATAACATCATAATAACTTGTGGTACAGATTCATATGTGTTTAGTCATACAGAAGGTTTTTTTTCTTTTTTCTTTAGAAAGAACGTTAAGAAGCAGATGCTTTAAATAGTGAGGTTGGAAATTGACCTAAAGTGAGATCAAAAATTGTCTGCAGCTTAGAATAACTTGACATTATTATGTCAAATAATATTGTGTCATATAGCCACAGAAATATTTGGATTAAAAAATTACAGGTTTCGCTGGAGTTTAATTTTTAAAAACAGTAAATAAAATATTGTTATAGCCATAGGATTTTGTTCTAGTCTCACAAATATTTGGAATATTTAAGGAAGGAAGTTGAAAGGAGGCACATCCAAAACCATTATATTTTGTTATTTTCAGGTAGTAAATGTGGATGACTCTGAAATGATATCCAGCCTCTCATAGACTAAGATAAGTCGCCTTTGGATAAGTCTTTCCACCATGGATAATGGGAGGTTCCTTGAGGACAATGACTTGAGAAGAAACATCCTGTCCCACCACAACAATCCTGTTCCAAAGCTGGCAACATATCAAGGAAGAATAGAAGTCCATCCAAGCAGCATGGCATATGTTCCAGCCTTTGCACAGTCTACCTTCTGCCCTTGATATTTTGAGCTCTGATAGCTCCCTTCCATTTCTGCAAATCTAGAACAAAGATATTGGCAATTTATGCTTCTTTATAAATGATACTTTTGACCTACTGAAAATGGCTGAAGGTGGATGTAGACATTTTCATGTAGAATTGTACATTTTGTCTTTTGTGGCCATGTTTCAAGAAGAGACCTCACAATTCTTAGTCATCAGGGAATATTTAACGATCGTGGTACATTTATCTACAATACCTCTAGGGAACAGTTCAGTTTCAACAAAGAAAAGGGAGATGTTAATTGTTATGGTGTAATTTTCTTTGGTTTTTGAAGTTATCAAAGTAATATTTAAAATAATTTCAGAATGGGATAATTGTCTCTGCCAAAGCTAAACTTGCAGAAATGTACCTACATATAGCCCTCAAATGTCAACAGTGTGTCTTGAAATGAATCAAGTTTTTTTAAATGTTTCATCCCTGTGGGATTCAGTACTGTATTATCTAAATTATGAATAGTATTTATTTCTTGGATAATTGTATGCAATTTTGTATGAATCAAAGATGACTAAATCTGTTTTGGAAGCAAAGTATAAGTGAACCAATTCTAAAAATCATCCTTCACAATAAACCCAGAACTATATATATATATTTTTAACGGAAATTTATTTGAAAGTATTTATACATTATATTAGGGACCAGCTTAATAAGTAACACAAAGATATCTATTAGTAATTTGATTTACTCCTGAGGGATCAACACTCCCTCCTGGAAAAAACCCTTCATATCTGTAGTAATCTAGAATTTCTGTTCATTCTTCAGTTCCATAAATTTGATTGTTTCAATTGTATGGATTCACACATTGCTCTTAAATCATCATATGGTTTGTTTGACGTACCATGAAATATTAGAAAAGCCCACAGTTCCTTATTTTTAAATAAAAGTTTATTTAAAGGAGATTAAATATGAAACATAATATTTTTTGTAATCTTTTATATATTATATGTATTTAATTTATTTAAAATTAATTCCAACTGTGTTTTATGCTTTAAATTGTAAATATTTTGATAATAAAATAATTATAGAACAAAATAATTTTGCACCATTGAATCTGAATGTATTACACTGTAATAACCAATAGAGACCAATAAAGACTTAGTTTATATCATTTTGCTATAAACGCGAGTTCAAAAAGAGCGCTTCACTCTGATTGGGATGGGAGATAGTGAGGGCTCTTTATGTACTTGATTTAATAAGAAAAAATACAGTGGCCAGTAGATGGCACAATTTAAACATAACTACAAGTTTTAAGTACAGCATATTACACTATACTTTGAGGATAGGATATTTAGTGGAGGCACAAGCATAGGATATCTCAAAATTTGAAAACAGGTCAGTGAGATGCCAGGTTGCTCTTTAAAGATACTTTAAAGAAACGTCTAATGAAATATTTAGGTAGTTTTTGGACTCACTCTGCAACTCAACTGAAAATCCAAAATAAAAAGAAGGAAGTAATCTTTTTTCCTATCCCTCTTATTAATTTGGGGAATTTTTCTCCAGAAGAAATTTCAGGATAGCTAAATTGGACTTTGCTTTGTTTGTTCACTAAAACTCTTTTGTACGCTGCTCTAAGTGTTTTCCAATCTCTCTTTATAGTTTGACATTTTGACTATTGTACTTTGAAAAATCAGATAAAGTCTTATTTTATTTTCTGATTTTCTAGCTTCAAATGATACAGTGCTTCATAAAGTAACCATATTTGCTCCACTCACAGAACTCACTGGGCTACATTTGGTTGCTTAGTTTTTTATTCAAAAATATATGAGTGAATATATACATACATCTCTGTTTGCAACTATGTCTAGATAGCGATTAGAGAACTGAGCTTCTTTTAAGATAATATTCGAAAGCCAAAAGAGAGGAGAAAAGGAGACACAAATCTTTACCAGAAGTTGGACATCAACCTGAAAAGAATAGAAAGGGGAGGACAGATCACAAGCTAAATTCAGCCTATAGAAAACAAATTATCCTATATTTCTTGCTATGGGAATATGAGGTTTTTAAAAAATGTTGATATCCTCATCACTCAGCCAGCCAGCAATATGGAAAGTCAATGTCATCAAATGGAATGCATAATTCTAGGGATTATATAGATATGCCCATGCTATTTTCTTAGAAACAATATGGTCATGGTTCACTGCTACTTTCTCTGGATAAGTCCTTTCAACTCCCCTGACAGGTAATCAGTCCTGGGTTTTCCTACCAGGTTCTCCACTCTTTTGTCCCTGCTAACTTTTTTTGGGGGGAGGGGGAGGAGATAAGTCATTTTGAGACTTGATACAGGGGTAGGGGTAGACTCTCCTGCTTGTAGGCAGGACCAGGAAAAAAAGGGAGGACCACTTTAGTTGAAATGTAAACTACAATTTAATTTTCAAATTTATGTTTTATTTAGCATTTATGTGATTTACCATTCATGTGATTGGTTTCCATGCCTTTAATAACAGTCCTCTGCCACATTCTTGAATGGAGCAGTGGAAGGAGCAGTGCAGTGGCTGACTGAAGTCTTGCAACTTGATTCCTACATATATTTCACTCTACATACCACCTCTGTAGAAGGTCCCTGCAGTGACAACCCTATTTTTGGATGAAATAATAATTTCCTGTATGTTAAATTGTTGCTCATTTCTACCCCATTGTAGATTAAGGGAAAGTGTTAGACCTTTGCAAATATGCAAGTCATTCAGAAGCAGAACTTCCATTTTGGGGAAGAGTTGGGTTATCATGGAAGAAATTTTCTTCTCACACTGTAGAATATACCTTTGAAATATGCTATTTTCTCTATCTCCATTGAAACTGTCATTTTTGAAACCAATGTTGTTTGGCATATGAATGCTTTTAACAACTGCATTTCCATAATTGGAAACCAGAGGCTTCTGCTATAGAAATAAGAGTATTATTTCTGAGTCAAGAATATTATTTTTTGAGTCAAGTCAGAAAATAAGTTTTATGAAACAAGCCAGGGTTGGGAATGGGGGAGGGTTTGTTGAACTAACTTTCAAATTAAGCAAACTTATTTCTTATTTAAGTAGTCAGTCTACAGACCATTCATTTGCAGAATACAAATAATGCTCACATCAAGTATAGCATCTCTTCAGCCTCAAAGGAATTTGAATTATGAGCAAATTGCCTCTTGAACTTTTCAATTCCTGTCAGTGGGTAGAGAAATAGGGAAGAAGAAAACATACACAAACTTTCCCTCAATAAATTTCATTTTGCTTATTTTTTTCTTTCACTACCATGCCAGTACCTAGCCAATATTCTTCATTTTCAGTAATGCTTTGAATCTGTCATTTTTCTAAGGCATTGGATGGAGAGGGGGTAAATGATGGCCTCCATAAATATTCTAGAAAATTGATTTTTCTTCCTTAAAAAGGGAAAGCAATCATAAAATTGTTGTACACCATCCAATAGTATTTTAAAAATTTTCCACATATGAATACAATCTTTATTCCAAAGATCAGAAGGAATGGAAGATTAAAAAAATTACAAAATGTATCAAAATATTGTTATATTTCAGGATTTCCAAGGTTTCCAAGTTTTGCAAGACAATTCACTGATACAAATTTAATCAAATGTACATATTATCAATGTGCATAATCAAAGAAATTGTGCACAAAATTATATATAAAATTTTTTTGATTCTGTGTTGTGTGTATGTGTGTAGACTGTATATTACAGAACAATGTTTTATATTAGAAAATATATTTAAAGAAATGTAGGAAAATAGTATATGTAATATTAACTGATATATGATGTGTAAACTGGTGACAGTAGAGTTCACAATGCCTTTTGGCTTATTCACTTAACCTGCATGAAAAATCACAGAACTCCAGGATTAAAATTGGATGCTGCTTCCAGATTTTCCAACAAAATATATGGATACACCCATGGGCAGTTCTTATTTTCCTCATGTTCATTACAGTTCCATGAGGGAGGTGAGTTGGCAGCAACCTTGGGTTTAGAACTTAAGCTGCCCCCGTTCTTTGCTCATACCAGCTTGACTTTAAAATAGATTAAGAAAATCCTGTCTGAACTTAGACACTCTGGCAATCACCTGCAAAATGTTCTCAACTGCTGGTTACTACCAGTATGTCCTCTCAATGGACAATTCATGTGCAGCTGTTCACTACTCTGTTCTGTGAAATCTTCCTGAGGGTGGATCCAGGGGTGGGATTCTACCAGTTCGCACCTATTTGCTGGAACCGGTTGTTAACATTATGAGAACCGGTCGTTTGAAGAAATTACTGGCCTAATCCTGTAAGGAAGGCAGGAAGGAAACATTCTGGTGTTGCTTACAGAAACTGCCTCTCCATTAACCCTTATTACATTCTTGGCAGGACTAGACTTCCTGTCTCAGGAACTTCTCTGCAGTTTTTTTTCCCTCCTTTGTGGTTACTTTGCTTGTGTGGAGTGACCATTTAAAATTACAATGGCACTGAAAAAAGTGACTTATAACCATTTTTCACACTTACGACTGTTGCAGCATCCCCACAGTCAGGAGAGGCCAGGCAAGGAGATGCATGCCTTGATGTGAGTGATACTGAGTTGGCCACACCCAGCCAACAACATGAGCACCAAGCCATGCCTACCCAGTCACATGACCACCAAGCCACACCTACCACCTAAGCCATGCCCACAGAACCAGTTGTTAAAAAGTTTGAATCCCACCACTGGGTGGATCTTATAGGATCTTATAAACATGTTCATCACAATACACAAACCTGATAATGGCAGATGAGATTCTACTGAAACATCACTACAATTTTAAAAGCACAACTATAATGATGTGGGAAAATACCTCAATAAAGCTGAATACCATACTTATAAATACCCGCGAAAACTTAAGAAAACATACACACACACACACTATGCAACACGCAAATAAAGCATCAAATACATATACATGCACACACACACACATACAAAACTGTAATATAAAAAATCCTTTTTATAGCTTATTTGCTCTTCAAGAACGTCTAGACCTTCACCTAGCAGTTAAAAAAAATAGTAGTAAAGAATTCTGGTTTTTATATTAGGGATTGCTGGTACAAAACCCAAGAAAAATGTTTTTTTCCCCCACTGGTATTTCCTTTTTTCCTTATACCTAGCTTTCTCTAGATTACCGAGGGCTCTTATTATGTTGGAAGAAATATCCATCTGGTTCAGTTCCAAGTGTGGAGAAAGACACTGGAAGCATGGAGGCTGATTGGAAAGATGGTTTAAAGATGAACCACCAGTGTTTATGGTTCTGGGGCAGCTGATAAAATTAAGTTGCAGGAGGGTGTTATATCTTCTTTGGGCTTTGCACTTGAGATTCCTATTCCTGTGCAAGAACATGTATTCTATTGGCTGTTGTCAGATTCCTATGGGGTCATGTAGGGATTATGAAGGGGTCCTGGCTGGCTCTATAGGCAAGAGAGGAAATGCAAATCTTAGGTGTTTGAGCTAATTTGGTCAGCCTCTGGCTTATTGTTTATCTGAGATCCCAGGTGAAGTTTGGACTGCTCTGGGATGGTGCAATGAAGAGGCTTATATTCTGAAAGGATATTGGGCAATACCTATTGTGGCTTAATAGGTTTCGTCCTGTGTTGGCTCTTGGGTGAGGGGCTGTTTCTAATCCTACCATTCTGCCTTTATTCAGACTTTGCTGCAAGGAGTTTCAAAATATCCTGTCTTGAATGGATTACTATATTTGCATTTCTAAAAGCTAGCCTCCTCAGTTTCTGCTTGGGGGTAGGAAGACTGAAGCTGTTTCTCCATTTCTCCCTTTGGGGAAATATAATATTTCCCCTTTTTAATATTCCTCAAAATATTTCATTCTTCTTTGGAGCGAGGTTCTCACAATTAAGTACAGGCTTCCAATGTTTCATTATCTTTTTAGTCACTTGAAGTAAAAAGTTTCACACTTCTGCTAAGTTTTGAACACATAACCTCTATCATATTTTATGAGATCATATTTTATCTGTCAGGACAACCATTGCTTCCTTCTTTCTTCTGAAAATAGTCAGCGAACTGTTGCAAGGAAGTAATAAGCTACAATTTATTTTTATTTGTTTTATTTTATTTGTTTGATTTGTCAATTGCTTACAAGGTAATAGATATAAGTATAAATATGAGTAAGAATACAGGAAATAGGTATGAATAAACGGGAACAATAAGACAGGAACGGTAGGCACGATGGTGCACTTATGCACGCCCCTTCAGGACAAGACCTACTTAATGGACAAGACCACTGGAAGCAACTTGAAAAAACAAGACTAGTTTCAAACCACAGCCAAAAACATGCTTGAAGGATGAATTTGTGATGAGAGGGAAATGAAGAGGATTGACGTCATCTATTTTCCCCTCTTGTTCTTGTGACAGGGAGGATTGGCAAGGTGGTTAAAGCCCGATGTCTTCCTTCAATTGCTGTAAAATTTAGAGGCTTTGATTGATTATTTAAGATAGATGATCCCCAATTAAGGAGATGGTCCATAGCTTAAATTCAGACATCAATTTTAGGGTTTGTTTTTTAAAAAAATTCCCATGGCCTAGATCTCCAGAAATAGTTTCTGCTTTTTTCTTCTTCCTCCTCATTAAGACACTGTCAGGCTGCCCTACCCATCGCTTGTGCCACAGCCTTCCATAATCCTGAGAAGGAGGAGGATGTAGGGTAAAAGTGCTTGCTGTAGAAGGGGGGAAAACGGGGGAGACCAGCATAAACAGGAAGCAGAGGTGTGAGCCAGTTTCATCTGGCCCACTTCAAGGATTTTTGGGCATCCAGGACCTAGGAATGGAATGTTAACTGCTTCTCAAAGTGTTTTGGTCTCATAACACCCAGCTACCATCCTATTGGCCATTGACAAACTGTTCAAAGGGGGGAGCACCAGAGATGGTATTCAACCAGTCTGCACCTCTTCGGGCGAACCGGTAGCAATTATTTGGTGTGGGTCGCCAAACCGGTGGCGACCCCTGGCTGGCCATGCCCCCAACCCAGTCACCTGGATGTTTACTTACCCCGATTACTCTCCTAGCTTTCTGTTCCCCACGTCCTCTTTCTCCCCGAGGGAAAGGAAGAAAGGTATGGACACTGCAAGTATTGCTTTCTCCTTGTGAGTTAAAGTGCTGGAGTGAGGAGTGCGGTCTGACAGAGGGGGTGGGGGAATCCATTCCAGCCTTGGAGAAATTTAAAGGAGCTGCTTCAAAATGCATGTCTGTTAAGCTACAAAAGTGCTCTGTGTGTATGTGTGTGTGTGTGTATGTGTGTGTGTGTGTGTGAGTGTACGAGAGAGAGAGAGAGAGAGAGAGAGAGAGAGAGAGAGAGAGAGGAAAGGAAGGAAGAAAAGAAAGAAAAAAAAAATAGGAAGAGAGAGAGAAAAAACTCTGTGCTATTATTTTTAATTGTTCCATTATTTATCATGTATTAATATTTATACACTGTCCCTACACCTAGAGTGATTTTTCTGCCTTTCTTTTGCCAGCGGCTACCACATATTTTTCAGGGTTTACATGCATTCAATGTCAATAGTCCAGAGCATAAAATACACATGTGTTTAACAAGAATTGAAAGGGACATTGGAGGTCTTCTAGTCCAACCCCCAGCTCAGGCAGAAAACTGAGAATGCAAACTCTGAGTCGAGATCCTGGGAATTCAGAATAACAGAATAACACTTGGGAGGGACCTTGGGGTGAACCCTATACCATTTCAGAGAAATGGCTGTCCAGCCTTTTCTTAAAAACTTCCAGTGATTGAGCACCCAGAACTTCTGGAGACAGGCAGTTCCACTGGTTAATTGTTCTCACTGTCTGGAAGTTTCTCCTTAGTCTTAGTTTGCTTCTCTCTGTTCAGTTCCATCCATTGTTCTTGTTTGCCTTCTGCTTCTTTGGAAAATACATTGTCCCCCTTTCTTTGTGGCAGCCCCTTAAAAGCCTGTTGCCTTTCACCCTCTTGGGTAAAGCATGTGAACCATTTCCTCCTTTCAGTGGTCCATGAAAGTATATCTATAGTACATAGATAATAAAGTCAAAAAAGGTGAACTACATTTTTACAGAACTATAGATAAGTTGAGGCTGGGTGACAAGGAATGGCTGGGATGGAAGAGGCCAGGTGAGGCACCCCTTGATGTGAGTGACATTGACTTGGCCACTCCCACCCAGTCACATGACCACCAAGCACACCCACCCAGTCACATGACCAAGGCACACCCTCCCAGTCACATGGCCACCAAGCCACACCCACCAAATAAGCCACGCCCACAGAACCGCTAGTAAAAAATTTGAATCCCACCACTGGGGTTTGAAAATCCGCTTAGGGTTTGAAACAATTTACTAGTTTGCATGGGTTTTCTTCAGATCTGGCCTTGCTTTCGCTGCCTCCAGTTGTCTCTAGTAAAAGAGCCTTGTAATCTTCTGATGGAGTCAAACATCTTTCTCTCTTAGAGAGCCAGCTGGGGCAGGGCTGACAGATATTTTGATAAGTCTTCTAAGAATATAATTCTACAAGTGTAAACTAAAAAGAAATATTAAACTAAAAAGCATAGTATACACTAAATAAAAATAACTTGTTATTGCTGGAAAGAGCTAAGTCTGCTGCTGCTTCAGTGCCTTCATGAAAAAGAAAGGGGAAAAAAAACTTTGAAAACATTTTTTTAAATGATTGCTACAATTGGGGAAGTGCCATGTAAGAGAGATGTGTTTGAGTACATAGGTCTATATTAATTCTTTTCCTGTACCAAATTGTGTGAGTAATTTTCTTCTTCCATACTCTTCTAAATATGATTGAAATGTTTGGGTGTGTGTGACGAGAATGCATTTGGAAAACAGAAATAGCACCTTCCCTTCATTTTCTTCCAATTCCAATACTATCCAGTTCTCAAACTGTTTTTGCCATTTCTCTAATTTGTCCCTTAAGGTCTGTTTAACTGATTCTGCTATAAAGCATTGTTTCAGATATTATGTTATTCATTTTTTGGATATTTAATAATTCATTCACATAAATGAAATGTCTATGTCATAATGAGGGACATGGAGGCTCAGTGGCTAAGATGCTGAGCTTGTCAATCAGAAAGGTCGGCAGTTTGGCGGTTCGAATTCCTAACACCACATAATGGAGTGAGCTCCTATTATTTGTCCCAGCTTCTGCCAACCTAGCAAGTTCGAAAGCATGGAAAAATGCAAGTAGAAAAATAGGGACCACTTTGTTGAGAAGGTAACAGCGTTCCATGCGCCTTTGGAGTTTAGTCATGCTGGCCACATAACCATGGAGATGTCTTCGGACAGTACTGGCTCTTTGGCTTTGTAACGGAGATGAGCACCACCCCCTAGAGCTGGAAACAACTAGCACATATGTGTGAGGGGAACCTTTACCTTTACCTTAACATATAATGATGGATATACATATATGAATGAGATGTCCAATGCTCCACTAATGATTACAGGCTGTGGACTAGGAAAAAAAGAAGTGCTAAGATATAATTTTTATGTCCAATTCTGATTTTTCAAATGTAAAGGTTTGTGTTTAGATTCTTGAGTAGTTTTTTTTAATGAAAACTAGATTCTTTGCTGTTGAATTCTATTTTGATCCTTCTTCCTTCTCTTCCCTATTTTCTATTCATCTATCCTACTGCCTCTTATGTCAGCCTTGGAAGCCATATTTTACTTGGAAGCTTCAAGGCTGCTACATTTAGTGCTTGGGAATTTGGGAGGGGGGATTTCATGGTGAGGTGAAAGATTAGACTCAACAACATTCTTTCTCAGAAAGTCAAGGACATGTCATCCTGCACCTGGAGAGGGATGTCTGGAGAAGTGTCTTCAGTTGGGATGATGTTTTGATTGGGCCATGTGATGGACTGGTGGGTGCAGGGGATCTTTGAATTTCTTTTGGGAAGGGAAATCCCAGAACTTTCAGATTTGGGTTTTCCCAGATGCGCCAGAGTTGGTTGGTTTGGAGGTTGTTAGTTGGAATGTGAAATCTTACAGCACTTGTTGCTTTTTAGATACTTTTTAATTTCATTGGAAATTTATCTATTATATTTATATCGTGCCTTTCCTTCCAGAGCCCAAGGGAACAAACATAGCACTTTATCCTTTTGTTTTTTTACACTACAACTCTGTGAAGTAGATTGGGCAGAAAAAGAGTGAATGGCCTAAATGGCTCTATGGGTTTGTTTGGCTAAGGATATATTTGAATTGCATCTCCCCAGTGTCAATCTAATATCTTAACTTTATACCACACTGGCTATTGGATGTTGTTCAGCAAGCAATTTAACCTTGAGGCAGGGAATAAAACCTTTCCCACATCCCATCCCTCCCTTTTAGTTCCTTGGTTCTTCTAACTCCTCCCCTGCATCATAAAATAAGAAATCCATTTTCTTTCAGGTTGGGTTCTGGGTACAGATTTGATGGATAGGGTTTCTTTGGGTTCTTTTAATGGTAGCTCTGAACAAACATATTCAAAAATACTATCTGTTATCATTAGTGGTGGGATTCAAAAATTTTTACTTGTTCTGTGGGCGTGGCTTGTGGGCATAACAGAGGAAGGTTACTGTAAAATCTCCAGTCAGAGGTGGTATTTGCCAGTTCTCCGAACTACACAAAATTTCTGCTCCCAGTTCTCCAGAACTGGTCAGAACCTGTTGAATACCACCTCTAGTTACTGCAATAAAATTCCAACGGGATACATGACCAGAATCTGCCAGTGTGTATGTCTGTGTGTGTTTATGTGTAAAAATTATCAGAAGCCAGCTCTGGCAATATGACTAAAGCCAAATTTCATAGCATCATATGCATGTTCAAAGGAGCAGGGTTTCAGTCAGAGGTGGTATTCAGCAGGTAATGCTGGTGGGCTGTGAGAAAATTTTGCTGGGCTGCAGTGCACCCGTGTCTGCAACAGGTGTGAAACTGGCAGTGGATGGACTGATGTGCATGGGGAGGGAGGGTAGCGTGCGGGAGATCATGGCATCGGAGCCCTTCCCGGGTGTTCCCTGACCTGTGAGGGGGTGAGGATGGGGGAAAAGGAACTTCTGAACTGGTGCTGGGTGGTGGGAATCTCATGTCTGGAGGCCAATAAACCATGTGCTGAAGACCAGATGGCTGGCGGGAGGTGGGGCAATCCTGCTGTCTCCCTGGCAAACCCACATCGTGGCTGCTGCCTCTTGCCTCAGTGCATCGAGGAGGCCAGGCAGCAGCTGGAAGAGCACAGGAAGTGGCTGCCAGTGATGCCCTCAGGTGAAGATGTTGTGAGGGGGAGGCTCAACCCCTCTTCCTCCTTACCAGAAGCATTCACACACCCATTGAGAAGGAGGAGGCTTGGTGTGTGCCAGAGGGGTGGTGAATGCGTCTAGCAAGGAGGAAGAGAAGCTCCTGAGAGGAGGGGTTGAGCGTCCCCCTCGCAACACCTTCACCTGAGGGCATCGCTGGCAGCGGCTCGACCTCCTTGATGCATGGAGGCAGGAGGCAACACCAGTTCAGAGGTTCCTTTCCCACCAGCCCTGTTGCGTTGTGAGAAAAAAGACTTGAGGCCCAGTTGATCTTCTATTCTTTTTATTTTCTCTCCAGTAACTGCTTTCCAGTGAAACCACAGCAGCCTTTTTATAGCGGGCTGCTCGCGGCTCATGGCCAATGACGGCTCTTCAAATCTCCTGCCATCTGGACCAACCTATCCTCGGTGAGTATGCAAATATATAACAAGCCCCACCCCCTTGCAGGCCAGGGAACACCTGGGAAGGGCTCCAATGCTGCAATCTCCCATGCATATCAGTCCCTCCTCCACTGGAATCACCCCTGTTGGCCCACCTCCCCTCCAGGCATCTAGTCTTCAGCACGTGGCTTGTCGGCCTCTGGACACCAGATTCTCATCACCCAGCACCAGTTCAGAGGTTCCTTTCCCCCCACCCCCACCCTGGGGACAGAGAGAGGTGGGGGTAGAGAGAGACAGAAAGAGGGAGAAAGAGAGAGAGGGAGAAAGGAAGAAAGAGAGGGGAGAGAGAGATGAGAGATCCCAGTGTTTTGTTTTCTGTGGGAAACTGGTCCAAATGACACATAAGTTTGTAGAAACAGGCGCCAAGCTAAATGCCTGAAGGACTCCATCCCGTCAGTAGGAGTCCAGGCACTTCAGCGAGCGGCATGCTGGATTCGTATTAGTGGCCCATGGGATTTAAAATTATGAGTTTGGTGGTCCCTGAGGTCCAAAAGGTTAGTGACCCCAGCTTCAGAAGATAGGCTGAAGATCCTGATAGATCTTGACAAACTTGAACCCTGGGCCCTATCGAACAAAATGAAATTCAATGGAGAGAAAAGTAAGGTATTACACTTAGGAAATGCAAACCAAATGCATAGAACCTGTCTCAATACTAGTAACTGCAAGAGGGATCTAGGAGTCCAAGTGAACAACCTCTTATCTAAATATGAACCTGCATTGGGCTGCAGCAGCCAAAAAAGCCAACACAATCCTAGGCTGTATTAACAGAGGGATTGAATCAAGATCACATAATATGTTAGTACCACTTTGTAATCCCTTGGTAAGACCATACCTGTAATATTGCATCCAGTTTTGGTTGCCGCAATGTAAAAAAGATGTTGAGACTCTGAAAAAATGAGTTTAGAGAAGAGCAACAAAGATGATTATGGAACTGGAGGCTAAAACATATGAGGAACAGTTGCAGGAATTGGGTAGGTCTAGTTTAGTGAAAAGAAGGACATGTTAGCAGTGTTGCAATATTTGAAGGACTACCACAGAAAAGAGGAGGTCAACCTAAAGCACCTGAAGGTAGGATAGGAAGCAATGAATGAAAACTAATCAAGGAGAGAAGCAACCTAGAACCAAGGATAAATTTTCTAACAGGGAGAACAATTAATCAGTGGAGGGCTTGTCTCTAGAAGTTATGGATATTCCATCACTGTAGGTTTTTAACAAGAGATTGGACAGCCATTTGTCTGAAATGGTACAGTCTCCAGCTTGGCTGGAGGACAGGTCTGGAGGACCTCTGGTGTCTCTTTCAACTCTACTATTCTGTTCTGTGATTCTTTTTATAATCACATGTATCCATCCATCAAGCCTAAAGAAAACCGGAATGAAATAGGAACTCCTGCAATGGAGAGGGGGTTGGACTAGAAGATCTCCAAGGTCCCTTTCAACCCTATTAATCTACATACTATGTTCTAACCTCACTTGCATGATTTGCATCATACAATACACTCTGAAGTACAAGCCAGGCAACTCCATTCTGCTAATATGTTGTGCAAAACAAACTTTTAATTTTTTTTTTCCAAATGGTGATTGCAGTCAATGAAACACCTGTTGGTTTTTTCCTATTCAATTACTCCCTTGCAGAAACAAGGGAAAGTTTAGTCTCTCTTCCTCCAGTTTCATCTAAGTGAATATCAGAACAAAAAGTTCAGCTTGAACCCAATTACAGAATGTGAAAATATGATTTAATAGTCTTTGCTTTTCCAAAACCTTTGCACTGATTTCCTTCTTGGTTAGTCCCTCAGTTTTCCTTTCCTTGCACTGCTTCAAATTTTGATGGTAAAATCCAGAATTCGTAGCTTCTTAGGAATCTGCTTCTTTCCTCTTTTGTGCTAATGTAGGGTATTAGGTGAGGTGCTTTTATTTTATTTATTTATTTACTTTTATCCCATCTTTATTATTTTTATAAATAATTGAAGGCAGCCAATATACCTAATATTCTTTCCTCCTATTTTCCCCTTGGTTAGTTGGGCGAAGGTAGTGACTGTCCCAAAGTCACCCCATTGGCTTTCATGCCTAAAGTGGGACTAGAACTGATTATCCTGTTCATTTTTATACTGTATATTTATAATGAAATAATAATATAATACAGTATTATGGATGTGAAAAACTGCGATTTATTTATGAAATGTTGATCATATGGATCTCCAAATTAATGCTGAAAAAGTCTGGCATATTCTGCCAAGAGAAGAAATTAAATGACTGGTAAAAAAATTTGCTTGCTGACTGGAAGATGTTACTGTATAGTGCTGTCTGGACTTCCTCCTCAGTCTTGTTTTGCCCAAGTATCTCTTGGTGGTTTGGGCTGGGAAATTTCCCTTGCTCATGCACCAGAGGAGTCTCACCCAGCCTGTGACCTATTCTGAAAACCAAGAAGTGGAGGCTCCTTTTCAGAGATCTGACTGGACCACTTCTCCTCTTCCTCAGGAAAGTTTGTCTCATGTTTTTCCATTATGTGCCTCTTCATGACCTTTCCTCTCTGGCAAGGAAGAGAGGGCAGAGTACATAGACTCTGATTCTTCTGCTTACACAAAAGATGGAATTGTTGGCAGTCTGTGGCTCAGAGAGCATTGAATTGACTCAACTTTCCCTGCCTGAGTTCTGAATATGTTTTCTTCCTTAGGATACATCTAAGCATTACAGTACTTCTCTTTTTTCCCCCTCCCCCACTTTCACGCTATTTGGGGGGAGAGTGCATTGTTCAGTCAGAGACTGAGGCCAAATGAATGTGCCATCAGTCTCTTGAATAACTCCAATCATATCTGGAACAAATCTCTCACACAGTAATGCTGGAAAGCAAAACACAGAGAATTCTAAGTGAGCCAAAAACACTGAATGAAGAATATGGATGAAACAGAGAATCCCACAAAGTCTGTTACTTTTCCTTCTGCTCCACTGCATGAATGTCAAGAGGTTGGCACAGAATGCAGCTACAAACAATACAAATATTTTTGAGGCAAAAATCAAAGTGGGATGATGGGGAGCATGGAGATGGTCTTAAATGATTCCTTGAATCTCACTTAGCTGCTTTTCAACAGCAGCAAGGTGGGCAGTCTCCATTCTTTTCCTTAGAAGCATTAATAATCAACTACAATAAGGCATTCAAATGTTTTCAACAAATTGATTAAACGAAATAGTGTTATATTCAGATCTTTTGGAACCTGAGGGCATTACAACCATTAGAAGTACATGAGATAAGTTGTTCTTTGATATTGCCACATACAAACCAATTACAAAAAACCTTTCCTATCATTGTTTGCAAATGAGTGATAAAAATGGAGCCAGCATTATAGTATATTATAGTTGAAATATTGGTGCCTATGATTTGCAACCAAAATTTCAAAGTTTCTAATGCCTCCAACAGAAAACATCTCAAGCAAAAGTTAGGGCAGCTTTTTTACTCTGAGGTTGCTAACCTTTTCATTTTGCACATTTCTTGCATAAAAGGTAATTAAAATATGCTGCTGCTTAATTTGTCACTTCCTGAGTGCTGTAATCAGCAGTAAAATTGGTGGATATGGGATGTAAACCTCTGTCCAATCTATTACTTGATGGACTTACACTGTTTGTGCTAACATTGAAGGTGATATTGTGGAATAACCCTTGTATCTGAAGGATTGTTCTATGTATATGCTGAGAAGAAGTGAAATCAATGTGGTATTTCTCAATTTCCATCTATAATTTGGTTCCTTTTATGATGTGGATATTTTCAACATGACATGGTTGTAGATATTTTTAACAGGTGGAGGAAATAATTATTTCTGAGCAAATTCTCTGCAGTAAAAAATGCTATACTTTTTTGTCTGAAAGTGTATGCTCTTAATTAAGCTATCATCATGCAGTGCCAATATTAGCTAACTGCCCACAGAACAGTGCCACTGGACTTTTATAGCTCTTGACTAATTATGTGGATAAACATTAAGGGAAGGGGAAATAATAAAAATAAATGTAAATCTGGAGACTGGACATAGTGTAATTCTAATCTCATGAAGAGAATGGTGAGTATCTATCTGCCTGCCTACCTGTCTATCATTCTCTCTCTCTCTCTCTCTCTCTCTCTCTGTCTATCTATCATCTGTCATTTAATTTGAAAGAAGCAAGGAAAGGGTTACAATTCTAATTACCATATATACTCGCATATAAGCCGACTTTAGAATGCTTTTTTTTTCCCCCAAATTTGGGGGTCGGCTTATATGCGAGTTTTTTTCAAAAATCCTCATTTTGGGTCAGTTTTTAAAGGGTCGGCTTTTATGCGAGATCGGCTTATATGCGAGTATATACGGTATTAGGACTTATATTAAGATTCATATATTTTGTCATTGTTCAGTCACTAAGTCATGTCTGAATCTTTGCAACTGTATGGCCCACAGCATGCCCCGCCCACATCCTCCCCGTCTCCTGGAGTCTGCCCACAGTGTTGATAACACTATCTAACACTATCTCATCCTTAGCCTTCCCCTTCTCCTTTTGCATTCAGTCTTTCCCAACATCGGGATCTTTTCCAATGAGTTCTCTCTTCTCCCCTGGTGACCAAACTATTTGAACTTCAGCCTCAGTATTTGTCTTTCCAAAGAACAATCAAAGTTCTTTGGTGATCAGTCTTCCTTGTGGTCCAACTCTCAGAGCCATTTATTACTATTGGGAAAACCATAGGTTTAACTACACAGACCTTTGTCATCAAGGTTTTGTATTTGCTTTTTAATATGTTTCTAGGTTTGCCATAGTTTTCCTCCCAAGGAGCAAGTGTCTTTTATTTCATGGCTGCAGTCACTATCTACAGTGATCTTAGAAACCACCACCACCCCCAAAAAAAAAACCCTCTAGAAAGAGCATATAGAAGAGCAACAAAGATGATTAGGGGACTGAAGACTAAAACATATGAAAAATGATTTCAGGAATTGGGTACATCTAATGTAGTGAAAATAAGGAGCAGGGGTGACAGGATAGCAGTGTTCCAATATTTCAGGAGCTGCCACAAAGAAGAGGGAGTCAAGCTATTCTCCAAAGTACCTGAAGGCAGGACAAGAAACAACTGATGGAAACTAATTAAGGAGAGAAGCAACCTGGAACTAAGGATACATTCCCTAACACTGAGAATAATTAACTAGTGAAAAGGCTTGCCTTCCGAAGCTGTATGTGTTATACTACTGGAGATCTTTAAGAAGACATTTGTCAGAAATTATACAGATTTTCCTGCTTGAGAAGGAAGTTAGACTAAAAGACCTCCAACTCTGCTGTTCTTATGCTGTAAAATAAAACCTGTCATTGCTTCCATTTCCGACCCCCCTTCTATTTGCCAGGAAGTGATGGGACCGGATGCCATGATGTTTTTTTAATTTTAAGTTTCAAGCCAATTTTTTCATTCTTTCACCCTCATTTTTATGTGATTGCAATATGTTAAGATAATAATATGAGTTCTAAAATGAATCCTAGCATTGTTATGACTCACTGTAGAGTTACAGTAGTCCTAGGCAATGAAAACTTTGCTAACACAAGTAAACAAAACAATTAAGCTACCTTCTTTTTTGCCTGCTCTATGTCAAAATTGACTGATAATTTTCAAGGAAAAAAAGGCAGCTGTGCCTACAATAAAGTACATCTGTTGAAGATTCTTAAGTCGGTCTAAGATGACTCAATAACCCTACACATTAATGTTCAGTCTCATTAAGGTCTTAGCATTATAACTCAAGATCTCTTGAGGTTTAAATAGCCTGTAAATTGGTTTGCTTTCTGGGGACAGATTGCTCTGGAAGTACATTTTCTAAGGTAGGAAATGTTTAACATCTCTCTAGCATGTTATTTTATTTAAATACTTATACCTGAGAATTTTGTTCTAAGCTAGGATGAGTAAAATAGGAAGAGCTCTATTAGTAATGATATGCTTTAGCAGATGTGTACTCAGAGAGAAATGTATTCTGCATATGTTCTTAGGATGTCATGGTTTAACATATCACTCTTGGTAATCAAATTGGTTGCTTAGGTTTCTGGGGTTAATTTCATTAATGTTCCCAGCAGGTGCATCTTTAATAACCACATTCTAAGTGTGTTAAGTGGAAGGAAAAAGCAGGCTCCTCTGAAATCAAACTGTGAAAACAGACATATAAATCCCAGACTGCATCTATTATCCCACTTATATTTTGTTTCTGTGCTTTCACAACAAATTCAGTGGCACAAGCATGTAGCACACCAGCACTTTAAGTGTTGCTCTTCTAAATAATCAAGGACATAGTATTTAATATATCCTTTTACCCAGGAAGTGTCAACTATGGGCGTGCTCAGGGATGGGATTCAGGGAACCGGTTCTGTGGGTGTGGCTTAGGTGATGGGCGTGACTTGGTGGTCATGTGACTGGGTGGACATGGCTTGGTGGTCATGTTATTGGCTGGGTGTGGCCAACTCAATATCACTCACATCGAGGCACGCATCTCCTCGCCTGGCCTCTCATGACTGTGGGGATGCTGCAACAGTCGTAACAGAGAAAAATGGTCATAAGTCACTTTTTTCAGTGCCATTGTGACATTGAATGGTCACTCCACACAAGCAAACTACCAGCAAAGGAGGGAAAAAAAACTCCAGAGAAGTTCCTGAGACAGAAAGTCTAGTCCTGCCAAGAATGTAATAAAGGTTAATGGAGAGTTTCTGTAAGCAACACCAGAATATTTTTTTCCTGCCTTCCTTACAGGATTAGGCCAGTAATTTCTTCTAATATCCAGTTCTCTGAACTGCTTAGAATTTTAACAACCGGTTCTAGCGAATAGGTGCAAACTGGTAGAATCCCACCCCTGGGCGTGTTGGGCAATTGAATGGAGGAGGGGCTATCAGGAAATCTAGGACCATGGACTGACAGGGAAATCTAAAATATCCTGAAAGAAGTAATGGCAAATCACTTTCTGCAAAAAGAAAGAGTGCCAAGAAGAACAAAAATGATGGTAGAGAACTTGAAAGCAAAATCTTACAAAATCTTAGAGTTATCTTAAAGAAAAGAAGGATGTGGTGTATGATATGATATGATATGATAACAATGTTTAAAATAATTTAAAATAAATTTAAATAAGGATATGATAACAATGTTCAAAATAATTGGTGGGCTTTCACAGGAAAGAAGATGCACATTTATTCTCCATGGCTCTCAAGGGTAGGCTAAAAGCCAATATGTAGAAGCTTATCAGAAAAACATCCAAATTTAAAATAAGGAGAACTCTCTTCACTGTGACAGCTACTAAGCAGTGGAACAGTCTGCCTGGGTGTCCCATCACTGGAGGTTTTCAATAAAATATTGGACTTCAGATGGTATGCTGGTATGAAGATTCCTATCTTGAACAAGGGGTTAGAATAAAGGACCTCCAATGTCCCTTCTGATCTTTTGATTCAAATAATTCTATGATTATAGAAACAAATTATATGGATGTATCAGTTGAGTTGAAGTCATGTTGAAGGAGCCTTCATTATTATTACCTAAAATCATTTTTAAATATTTGATTTCCCTTACTAGGTTTTCTGTTATAAAAGCAATTTGAAAATAGATTTCCTTCCAGCAAATTACAAGATGGTTACTTCTTGTCAGGTGCTCCAATATATTTTTGATGGTCTGTGCATCTCTATTTTTCATTGAAGATTTCTTGTTTAATTACTAAGAAATAATGGCTGGATAGGGCAAATGATATTTATTATCTATCTATCATCTATGTAAGACAGATAGACAGATAGATAGATAGATAGATAGATAGATAGATAGATAGATAGATAGATAGATAGATAGTAGAATTGGATTGCTTAAATCCCACCTTTATTATTTTTATAGATATAATATATAAATAAAATCACTATATATTAGTGATAGGAAGAGCTAATCCTCAAATATAGTAATAGATTCTGTAGCGGAATGGATGAACTCATAAAATGGGAGAGTAGAGATCTTAAATATCCCCTCAGAAGCCACCTAGGTATTCATAGTTTGACCATGCCTCCTAATTTTGGTGACAGCTACGTAATTCCAGCTGTCACCACCTATTTTTCAGAATGCATCTCACCTGGTTCATTTAAGTATGAAAGATGTAAACATGTAACCATGTAAGAGAAACAAGATTCTCATACTACCTTCCTGGGAATTGAAAAGTAAAAAATGAAGATTGGAAATAATTTTTATAGTGTTTCCTGGCTATGCAGCTTAGAATATGTGGCTAGAGATTCCCCCTTCCTAAGGAGATAATTCAATCACATAAGAACTGATCATACAATCAAATGTTTTTAAAATATAAAATAAAAATATAAACTCCTTTTTAACTTTTGTTATTTTAGATTTAATATTAGTAATGATGAAGATGTTCCAATCAGAGTTAAAAAAATGTAAAATAAAATGCAGGGAAATCACATGATGATGCTGGTTTGCCACAAATATCTAAATTCCAGGCAGAGTCTTTTACAAAAAAGTCTGAAGAAGGTTCAAAACATAATTACAGATCCTGAGAGTTTTGTAGATAAAAAAGTAGATCTTCTTTAACATAGTTGAGATTTGCTACATGGCCGAGTTAAAACCCAATTTTGACCAGGGGTGTCAAACTGGATTTCTTTGAGGGTTGGATCAGCATTGTACTTCTCTGCAGCCCCACCAGGGGTGGAGATGGGACAGAGGCCTTCTGCAGAACTCTGATGGCCAAAAGAGGGCACAGGGGAGCGTGCGCAGCCCCATGTGCCCCGCTTTGGTCAGCAGAGTGCTGCAAGAGGCCATCCAGGCCAAATATGGGGCAGGGAGGCTGTGTGCAGCCCCCCCACAACCTATTTGACTGCCAGAAGCATTGCAGGCTGATCTTTTGCTACTTCCATAATGGCCCTGTGGGCCAGATTTAAGCACCAGACAAAATCAGATTTAATCTAGCACCTAACCTAGATAGAATAAACATTCTTTGCTTGACTTATCTATTTCTTCAAAGGTAATGCTACCTGAATCATAGAGTTGGATGGGACTGTGGAATTTTTCCCATCCAACCTCTTGCTCAAGGCAGGAAAATTTATATTATCCCAGTCAAATGCTTGAAAACATCAATATATCAGTTTATCAATATTATTATTTTACATTATAATTTAGTGTAAATTTTAAATCTTTTGTCCACATATTCTCCCATTCTTCAAACATTGTGTTATATCCAAAGTTCCTTGCCCATTGAATCATGCAGTGCTTTACATATTCATTTTTCAAATTCAAATTCAATAATTGTTTATAGACCCCAGAAATAATATGTTCATCACTAATACACAGTAGGATTTCCAGTTCATTTTAAACAGAGTCAAACCCATAACTCTTTTTAATTTAATTTAATTTAATTCTTTTTTTCAATTGTAAATATGTAAATCAATGACAGATGTCCTTCTTATACTTGAGGATAGGATCACAAAAATTTAAAAGTATTATTTGATTATAAGTCCCCCAGTCTGGCTTCTCCACCATTTTTTTTCTACAAAAAGTTTCCTTGGACGACACCCAAAGAGATAGCTTCATAGAAAATCTGTCAAATTGTCAAGTATTTAACACCAGACAAGTTGTCAAGAATGTATAAAGATATTTCAAATGAATCTTGGAAATGCAAATTTAAAGAAAGGAATTTTTTATCATTTATGGTGGATATGTGCTAAAGAAAAGAAATATTGGAGTAAGATTCATATACTAATACAGAAGATTCTTAAACTGAATATAAAGATAAAACCAAACCCTCTTTTTTTGGGTTTAATGGAAAAAGACTTGGAGAAAAAAAATGGAACTTTGATGTTATTGATGGCAGCAAGATTACTTTAATGCACAAAAATGAAAAGACACTTTGATTCTTACAATGGACGAATGGTTGCAAATGTTGATGAAGTCTGCAAAAATGGTTAAATTTGAGTGCTTTGATTAAAGAAAAAACTATATCTACTTTTGTTTCTACTTGGAAATGGCTTCTGGATTTTGTGCTTGAGGTGGAAAAAAATGAAACTTTGATTTTGGGCTATAACGATTAGATAGGTTTATTGTTATAGAAATGGCTAGTTTATATTATTATATAAAAGTAAAAAGTTGAGTTTTGATCTTATTCTACTGCACCAAAGGGAGTTGGAAGTCAGTGCCTTTTCTTTCTTTTCCCCTTCTTTTCTACACTTTTTCATTCCTTTTTCCCTTCCCTATTTTTCCTATTATTTGCTTTTGTATTTTTATATTGAATATTATAAACTAATAAAATAAATAAATATCTGGCCCCAGTTACTCAACTAAAGCAAGAAGATACCGGGCAGCAGAAGTATGACAATAGCAAAGGCATCAATTTGCATTGTGTGGGTGGAGCAAATTGTAAACCACTTTTGTGTTTAAAGGCCCAGTCCCACTGGCCGATGGACACAAAACATATGCATAAAGGACACAGCGGACGAGCAAAATTTCAGGG
>BHFT01010881.1:0-51940 GCA_004320025.1 Laticauda laticaudata
CTCCTCCGCCTGCTCTCCTCCAAAGACACATTCTAATGATTAATTTGAGGCTCTGGCAGCCACCATCCTTGGAATAACATTTTAAACATGACTTTTCCACTGCCGCTTGCCAGCAGTCTTTAGTGTGTTCTGTGGCGGCTGTAAAACTTCGCTTCAGGATGGGCTTTGCTCCCCTTACCAAATGTGTCTGGAATGCACAGATGTTTTCTTTGGAGACCTGGGAGCCAATGGGCTCCACGCATCAGACAACGCACCAGATACTTGAGTGGGTCCTGTTTGCAAGATCACAAGCAAACAACAGGGAGGAGCTACACGCTCTGGTTGGCACCGGGCCGGCCTTCCGAACCTCCGAACCCAAAAGTTGCCTTTCTGGGCTGAGCACGAGAAGCACAGATGGACACGTTGCACTTCAGCAGGGGAGCCTTTCCTTCTCTCCCTCTCCCCTTGTCAGCTGTTAACAATTGCAAATGCGGTTGGACTTTTATGCAGGGCGATCCATTATTCTTTTATGAGGAAAAGATTAAAAGAACAGATTATTGTGGCATTAAGGTGCTGGAAGACAGCTGGGTGGGTGGGATGCAGGCTTCATCAACCTGGCAAGGGGCTCAGCAGAAGATGGGCTTCTGTGGGAGCCCCTCGGCAGGAGCGCCGTCAGTGTGAGAATCAAGACAGGGGTGGCAGCTTTCCCAATGCAGCTGCACGTCGCATGGGGTCCACTATCTGGGGTCCCAAAAGAGGAGATGGAGGCTGATGTGGGGAGGAGCCAAGTCTTTGGGGCAAAGCAAGGCCACTGCTGTTGCTGGGGGACCAGGGGTGGGATTCAAATTTTTTTACGACCGATTCTGTGGGCGTGGCTTGTTGGGCACGGCAGGGGAAGAATATAATGCAAAATCCCCCTTCCCTCCCCATCCCACTAACCTGCTTTCCAGCTCCATTCTCCTGGGCAGGGCAACTAAAGAGGATCCAGCCAATCAGCTGGGACTCAATGGGAGGCAGAGAAGAGGTGGGGTTGGCCGGTTTTCGGAATTACTCAAAATGTCCGCTACCTGTTCTCCAGAACCTGCTGAAGATCACCTCTGCTTCCTTCCCTTTGTTCCTCTCGTTCTTCCCCTTTTGTTCCTCTCTTCCTTCTCCTTTCGTTGCTGTCTTCCTTCCAATGGTGGAATTCCAGTTTCTTTACTACTGGTTCTGTGGGTGTGGCTTGGCGGGCGTGCCAGGGGAAGGATATACTGCAAAATCCCCCTTCCCTCCCCACCCCATTAACCTGCTAAGGTCGAGGCAAGAGGACACGTCCCGTTGGTTTGGAGACCCAGCCAATCAGCTGGGACTCGATGGGAGGCGGAGAATAGATGGGGTTGGCGGGGCCAGTCAGAGGCGGGATTGGCCGGTTCTCCAAATTTCCACTACCCGTTCTCCAGAACTGGTCAGAACCTGCTGAACGCCACCTCTGGGTGTGACCCTGTCCTTTCATTGTGTTCACCCTGATTTTCAGTTTGAGACTATGCAGGGTCCTTCTCCCCCCGCCCCCCCGCAAATCCGGTGTCCTTTGGGAGAAGCAGCAAGTCCGAACGCTGCCTTTCCTTCCATCTTTTTTTGATCCATAATCAGTTTCATTATCATTGTGAAGGACTCGATCTGATGGATTATGTTGTGACGTGTAGATTGACATTTTCCACCACGATGTCCTTAAGACCATGGCCTGAGCTGTTCTGATCTTTGTATCTACAGGTCGTCCTTGACGTTGTCATAAGTCAAGGACTACTCATTGTGGATGGAAACTGATCAAAGAGAGAAGAACTTGGAACTAAGGAGAAACGTCCAAACAGGGAGGACAATCAACCAGTGGAACGGCTTTCTCTGCAGAAGTTGTGGGTGCTTCACTGCTAGAGGTTTTTAAGAAGAGACTGGACAGTCACTTGTCTGAAATGGTATAGGGTCCCCTGCTAGAGCAGGGGGTTGGACTAGAAGGCCTCCAGGGCCCCTTCCAACACTGTTATTATATGTTGTATGTTCTATGGGTCGAGAAAGAATGTGCCCCTTTCCCTAGTCGTAGTTCTTCACAGCCATACATGATCCAGAGACCTGTATGATTGGCCATCGCCTGAACAGCATCTGTTCTCATGACATGCGAAGCCAATCTTATGCTGATTAATCATGGTGTTTGCTGGTAATGCTTTTCAGTCTGATTATGATTTACTAGTTGCTTTTGCTGTTTGACAGGGTCCCAGATGTATTGGCTATGAATGGGCGGCTGACCATATCTTGCTTTGTTCTGTTCTTATAGTTTTGGAGGAAAATGGTCTTTGGTGGGATGGGTAGGCTTGGAATTCTTTCTTTCTTTCCTTCCTTCTTTCTTTCTTTTTTTTCCTCTCTTTCTCTTGCTCTCTCCCTCCCTCCCCTTCCCTCCCTCCCCTCCCCTCCTTTCCTTTTCTCCTTTCTCTCCTTCCTTCTACTCTCCCCCTCCTTTTCTTTCTTTCTTTCTTTCTTTCTTTCTTTCTTTCTTTCTTTCTTTCTTTCTTTCTTTCTTTCTTTCTTTCTTTCTCCCTCCCTTCCCTCCCCTTCTCTTTCCTTTCCTTTTTCTTTCCTTACTTCCTCTCCCTCCCTCCTTCTCTGTCTATCTCCTTCCTTCCTTCCTTCCTTCCTTCCTTCCTTCCTTCCTTCCTTCCTTCCTTCCTTCCTTCTTTTTTTCTTTCTTTCTTCATTTACATGGCTTCTCAGTGGTTAAGGAAAGCCAGCAGCCCAGACTCAAAACCCAAGCACCATGCGACAGGATGAGCTCCCATCCATGCCCCAGCTCCTGCCAAATTAGCAGTACAAAAGCATGCAAATGTGAGTAGATAAATAGGTGCCACTACAGTGGGAAGGTAACAGCGTTCCGTGAGGGCATGTTGGCCACATGACAGTGTAAATGTCTTTGGGCAGCCCTGGTTCAATGGCCTTGAAATGGAAATGAGCACCGCCCCCTCCCCAAAAAATCAACAACAATGACCAGCAGAGTAAAACCTGCAGAGACTCCTTTACCTTTTATAAAAGTATACCTTCCCAGCCCAAACAATGTGAATCTGGGTGATGTATAGAATCATTAGAGAAAAATAGAAAAGAAAAAGAATACATACCACTAAAGCTGTTTCAAATGATGATCAGAACTAAAATATATTTATAACTCGCCCGTTGAGAACCCTCACTCCTCCTTGTTCCATTTGTCCAAGGAAAAGGCCAGAAGTTAACAGCCTTTCCAAAGGTCTTCAGGATTGGGGCCAACCATATAAGACAGGTATGTGGGTGGCTGGGTGGGTGGTAGAGGAATTCTCCATCCCCGCCTTGCTATTCCCCATTTCATTTCCTGCTTACTTCCCAGGGATGCACTATGCTGCTGTAGGCCCCCTCTTCTCTGTGTCCAGAAGGGGAATTAACTATCTAGGTTTGGATGACACATAAACCACTTATTAAATTAGCTATGGGAACATATTGTGGTTAAGAGTCACTGCTGTAGCTGCAATTTAATAGCTGCATCGCATGCCAAGCCTTCCTTCTTCATAGCTGGCATATCACCTCATCATGTCATAATCACCTGCCAACGGAACCAGCCCCTGCCCCTTAGGGTCCCACCCCTAGAGTGACCCCAGACCCTCTGGGCCAAAACAAAGGAGAATCCTTCCAGTTCCGGATTCAGCGACCTCCATAGGTTTGTCTATCCATGGCAAACTCCCAGTGAGAACTGCTGAGAAATCTAACCTTTTAATAAGCAAATATTCTTCACAGAGTCATTGTGAAAAATAAGCAGTAGGAATCATTAGGAAGAGGACTGCAATGCTTCACATTTTAAAATAGGTTTTATTTGTACATATTTTTCTTTATCACATATGAGTGCTTGATATACAGTGTATTGTCTGAGTCAGCTTACTTATACATACTATCAATGCTAATAACAATATTTACTCATAATTAATGGTCTTCTTCCAACTTTTAATTTCTGCCTTTGTTGTCTAATCATTTGTAAAACAAATCCCATGTTAAAAAATATTCTGTGTCTTTTTTCTCCTTTATTTTTAATGTTTACCTATCCATTTCCACACAGTCTAATATTTTTAAATTATACTTTCATCTGTCGGAATTCCCTCATTTTTCCAATGTTGGGCAAATACATTTCTTACTGTTGTCAACACATGTAATATTAAATATACCCCTTTATCATATTTTTCAGGCAATATACCTGACAATAATATTTCTGGCTTTAAATCTATATGTTGTTTTTATCATTTTCTCTAATGCTTCATTTTGAGCATGCAGAAGCATGTAGAAGCATGCTATGCAGTTACTGAAAACAGCTGCATCTCTTCCCAGGATTGTGTGGCTGCAGTTGACACACTGGCCGATTCAAAGTGCTGTGGCCCATATCTCAACACCAATTGTTTATTTATTGCATTTAGAACTTGTTCCTCTCCCCCAGAATCCAAGATGGCATACCGTCAGAGGTGGCATTCAGCCAGTTCTGGCCAGTTCTGGAGAACCGGTAGTGGAAATTCGGAGAACCGGCCAATCCCATCTCTGACTGGCCCCGCCAACCCCATCTATTCTCCGCCTCCCATTGAGTCCCAGATGGGTCTTCTTTGGTTGCCCTGCATAGGAGAACGGGGCTGGAAAGCAGGTTAGTGGGGTGGGGAGGGAATGGGATTTTATGGTATATCTGTCATGCCCTTGTTGGAGTCTGACTCTGAGAGGAAGACTGAGGAGCTGACCGGGAGTGGGAGTGCGGCTCTGGTGGCTGTGGAAGAAATGGGGAAGAGGACAATCCAGCACCCGTAAGTCTCCTTCTGGGTCCCGGTAGGGGAGAAATAGGATCCCGTGCGTCCCTCCTTCCCTCTAGGGAGCAACGTGGCTTACGGGAGAGGAAAGGGCCCTGATCCCTTTCATTAGTTGCAGCTGGAAGAACAGGATACTGGATATCTGCAGTACAGGTACATGCAGAACAGGATACCTGCCATGCCCACCAAGCCATGCCACATCCACCAAACCAAACCATGCCCACCAAGCCATGCCCACAGATCCAGGAGTAAAAATTTTTGAATCCCAGCACTGCATACCATGTCCCCTCTCTCTTATCTAAACAAGAACCCCAGAAAATAAGTTAGATGGCAAGGCAGGCCAGAGTAGGCCTTTGTGCTCCAAGGCGGTAGGTGGTGCTGATATCGGGTGCATAAAAGGAGATTCAGATATGATGCATAATGAAAGCAACTTTATTTATGGAAACTGGCCTTTGTCAGGAGGAAGAGGCCCCATCGTTTGGCTGTGGCTTTCTCAAGCACAGAGCTCCATCTCAGTGCAGCGACTGACCCCAGTTTCTAACTGATCCTGGTTGCAGTATTCGCTACCCTTATAACAGAGTTGGAAGAGACCTTATTGGTCATCTAGTCCAACCCCCTGTCCAAGCAGGAAATTCACCATTGCTTGACAATCTCTTCTTGAAAGCTTCCAGTGATGGAGCTCCCACAACTTCTGAAGACAAGATTATTCAGTGACAGTCTTTTAAAGAGGAATAAAGGTCCAACTTAGAGAGGAACTAGCCAAAGGTAGGTAATAAGGAACAGTGGATTTTAGGTGCTTTGGAAAATAGCTTGACCCCCTCCTCCTCTCTGTGGCATCCCCTCAAATATTGGAAGACTGCAATCATGTCTCCCCTGGTCTTTCTCTTCCCTAGACTAGCCAAGCCCAATTCCTGCAACTGTTCTTTGTATGTTTTAGTCTCCAGTCCCCTCATCATCCTGATTGCTCTTCTCTGCACTCTTTCTAGAGTATCAACATCTTTTCGATAGTGTGGTGACCCTTGCCTGGCCCTTTCACTTGCCTCCCTTTTTATTCACGTCACCCTTTTCTCACAGAATAACTTCTAGTTATTCCCCTTGTGCACTGTGACTCCGGACGCACCCGGGTGGGTGAGGAATGCACACAAGGATCACAGTTTCTGCGTAAAAGAGCTGCATGATGTCACAGTAGCTCCTTTCTCCTCCCGGGTGGGATCTGCAGTTCTTGGAATGAAAGAACATGGCTATTCTTGACTCTGGGAACAGAGCAGGGTGTGGTTTTTGCAGAGAGGCTTCCACTCTTTTCTCCTGGCTCACTGGCAAGAAGAAGGATGGTGTCTGCCTCCCCCTTTATCCATCCTGGGTTGACACTCCTTGCAGCTGGGAAGCAAAGAGCCAGCTGTTTGGGAGGGAAGGGAATAATAAGGAGTCTTCTTCTCCCAGATGGTTCATGATCAAAACAAAGACTTTGGAGCGCATGGGAGTGTTTCCCAGTCACCTCTTCCACATGGAGCAAAGCTGTGAGCTTAACACAGGGGTCTCCAACCTTAGAAACTTTAAGACTTGTGGACAATTGAAGTCCACAAGTGTTAAAGTTGTCAAAGTTGGAGACCCCTGGCTTAAAGGGAGGTGTTGCTGACATTCTTAGCTGCTGGGTGGACTTTGGCTTCACCGAGAACCTTGTGCACCAAGAATTGCTTTACCAGTAAGGAATGTGCTTTCCGATTAATTGGTTGGGAACGGTGTTCCTTCATCCTTGTCTGATCAGAAGGGAAGCCTTGTCCTGGACTGTTTGCTGTCTGATGAGTGATGGTGAGGCGCTGGTTTGTTTCTTTGGGGACAGTGAAGAGATGTACCGAGAGTGGCACACTCTAGTCTATGCAAGGCACCTCTCTCCTGCAAGCTTATATGTCAGCCAATTGATACGCTGTCCCTTCTCGTATCTGAGTGGAAAAGAAATAATACAACAATCATTTTTTTAAAAAGCATATAGAGTGTATTTGAAAACTTTAAAACACTTGGATGAAGAGATATCGAAAGGCTGTGCCTGAACTTCCCTGCCATTTGATCTCAAATATCGTCTCCAAAAGTTCTAAAAAAGTCCTTTCTTCTGTCTTTGGCTCCGCAGGGCCATAGAGATAAGAAATGTCCAAGAGCAACGTCGCTTCTTCATTTTGAGCCTCGGTGGTGCATTGGTTAGAGTGCAGTACTTGCAGGGCTACTTCTGCTGTCTGCCGGCTGCCTGCAATTTGGCAGTTTGAATCCCATCAGGCTCAAGATCGACTCAGCCTTCCATCCTTCCGAGCACCCATTTTACTCCTGGGTCTAATAACCCCCGTTCTCCGACTGAGACATTTAACGAATCTCTCCCGACAAAAAGCACTGTGAAGTGGTATATTAAGTCCAAGTGCTATTGCTAAGGAAGGGAGGAAGGAGGGAAGGAAGGAAGGTAAGTGGAAGGAAGGAGGTCATCTTGGTGCAGTGATTAGAGTGCAGTATTGCAGGTTGACTCTGCCCAGAGCCAGAAGTTGGAATCCCACCAGGCTCCAGGTTGACTCTGCCTTCCATCCTGCCGAGGTGGCTAAAATGAGGACCCAGATTGTTGAGGGCCAGAGAGAGGCTGACTCTGTAAACCACTTAGAAGGGGCTGTAGATGGGTGGGCTTCAAAATTTTTTGCAAGGGGTTCTCTGCCTGGTTGCTGGGTGGATGTGGGCGTGGCCATGGTGGGCGTGGCCTAGTCAACCTCCTGCACCACGGTGGGGGTGGGGGGGTGTTTTTGCCCACCATGAGTTCCGGAGGTTTTCCTTGAGCCTCTGGGGGGGTGGAAACAGCCTCCCCAGTCGCCGGAGGGTCTGTGGAAGCCGGAAACAGGCCCATTTCTGGCCTTCCCAAACTTCTGGGAGGCCCGTTTTTCACCCTCCCAGAGCCTCTGCCCACACCCTGCACTTACCTGCACCCAAAATGGGCTCTGAACTGCGCAGAATATTAGCTAAAGGATCTCCCGAACCTCTGCGAACCCCCAACAGCCCAACCCTGGCTGTAAAGTACTGTGAAGCGGTATATAAGTCTAAGTGCTATTGCTATTGCTATTTTCTATTTGTTTATTTTGTGGTCCCACAATACTTCTTTGCAGACAGATGGTATTTCTTGCAGCTCTTCCAGTGTGTCATGGTTGCTGCTTTGTCATGCTGTTGTTTGTTTGTAGTCAGTCTGTGCGATCTTTTTGCCTCAGTTTATTTAATGCGAATGATGGTTGCTATTGTTATTGCTGGAACGTATCTTTTTAACAGTGGGAGGGATTTTAGCAGATTATGGCTGCAGAAGTTCATAGCAGACAGCATCACCTAACTCATTTTGGCTAATCTTGGACCTGAAGTAGAAGGTCTAAAAACCAGGAAGAGGACAAATATTTCCGGTACTATTGGCAAAAAACAAGACATGGACATAACTTCAGAGTTTCTACAAGTTGGGTGGAATTGGGTATGTCTAGTCAAGTGAAAAGAAGGGCTAGGGATGACATGATAGCAGCATTACAATATTTGAGGGGCTCCTACAAAGGCAAGGGGGTCAACCTATTTTCCAAAGCACCAAAAGGCAGGACAAGAAACGATGATTGGAAATTAACCAAGGAGAGAAGCAACCTAGAACTAAGGAATAATTTGCTAACAATGAGAACAATTAAGCAACGGAATAACTTGCCTCCAGAATTTGTGGGTGCTCCAACCCTGGAGGTTTTTAAGAAGAGATTGAACAACCATTTGTCTGAAATGGTAAAGGGTCTCCTGCCTGAGCAGGGGGTTGGACTAAGAGACTTCCAAGGTCCCTTCCAACTCTGTTATTCTGTTATTCCGAGTTTTACTCCTCTGCACATTCTGCTCACTCACCTCAGCTTAGAATTACATGCGACTAAAATGTTAATCTAGCTACACTTAACATTTGCATCAAATAGTCAGTGCTCATCGGCTTGCAATATATGTGTGTGGATGCATGAGTGGAATATTTATATGTTCATTCTCTTGATTTAGTGGGTTTTGCATAGGGTGCCTATGGGGAGGAGTAGGGAAAGTCAAGATGGCAGCCACAATTGTGTGACTGAAACCTGCCCCTTTTTATGTGTGTTTCCTGAGGAGAAAATTGACCAACATCTGTATTTTTTTATTCTCTTCCCTGGACTTTCCTGCTCCCCTCCTCTCCTCTTTTTTCTTTTTCTTTTTTTGAGGTTTAACCAGCTGACCTGAATTATTTATCTGTTGTGTTCTGAGAAATCAAACAGTTTATATGCAAACATAGATACACATAATCTCTCTTGGGAATTCTTTTCTGCTTCTAAATCCATCCCTCTTCTGGTATTAAACTCCTTTGCAGTCATAGCTAAATGTAGCAAATCCATCAGGGAGAAAAAGCTTGAAAATTGGAAAATTGAATTGGACTCCAAGAAGGATTACCTGAGAAATTGGTTCTGGATGACAGACGTTTGGGAGAACTCCAAATTACAGGAGTATAAAAACTTAAATTCCTCACTGCCTTCTCAAAGGTGGAGTTGGGGAAACAATATCTTGGTATCCAGAGATCAGCTTGCCTGCTGTGATCCTTCCCTGTTGGCTGAGAATCATGGGAGTTGTAATCCAGGATGCCTTGTGGCTCCTATGGCTGATCTGGAACATAAAACATAGAATAATAGAATTGGAAGGGATTTTGGAGGACTTCTAGTCCATCCCCCTGCTCGAACAGGAGATTACCTCCTCCCAGAATGCACAGATTTTTTTTCTTGAGATTTATTAGTTGGGAAGCAGGAAGTAACTAGTTTTACATTCCACAAAGTCTCTGAGTTTCCTTTTCTGGGATAGGATAGGATAGGATAGAATTAGAATCAGATCAGAATCAGAATCAGAATTAGAACAGAACAGAACAGAACAGAACAGAATGCAATGGAATGAATAGAATAGAATAGAATTCTTTATTGGCCAAGTGTGATTAGACACACAAGGAATTTGTCTCAGGTGCAAATGCTCTCAGTGTTCCTAAGGAAAAAACAAAATACATTAATCAAGAATCATAAGAGACAACACTTAGTGATAGTCATAGGTTGCTAATAAGCAATCAAATCATATTAGGGACCAAATAAAACAATTGTAAAGATACAAGCAACATGGTTGTAGTCATAAATGGAAGACATAGGTAATAGGAAGTATGAGAAGAATAATAGTAATGCAGACTTTATTTTATTTTGTCAAGCGTAATATTCTATTGTCCATATTCATATTTGTATCAATACTTATGTACTTTACCTATCATGTAAGAAAAATAAAAAGAGACAATAGGACAGGAACCGTATGCACGCCCTCTACAATTTATTTTGTAAATAGTTGGACAGTGTTGAGGGAAATATTTGTTTAGCAGAGTGATGGCGATCAGGAAAAAAACTGTCCTTGTGTCTAGTTGTTCTGGTGTGCAGGGCTCTATAGTGTTGTTTTGAGGGTAGAAGTTGAAACAATTTATGTCCAGGATGTGAGGGGTCTGTAGATGGCAGTTTTAGCCCAAGAAAAAATGGAAATTGACTCTTTTTGAGGGAGCATCTGTGTTCACACTTTTCACATTTTGAAAAGATGTTCAGTCTAGCTTTCCTGCCTATATTTGACATACTGATGTTCCTGGAAAGTGAACATTCCTGCTCATCTCTGTCCTCTCCAGTCCAGTCGGTGAGCTGTTAACCCTGTCCTGCAATTCTTGAAGGAGATGGAGGGCTCCTTGGCTCTTTGAATCTGCTTTTGGTGCATGTGTTGCAAGAGAAATGTGTCCCATTTTGCAAGCATGATGTTATCTTTCCTGAAGCCCATATGGGAAATGGCTCATTCTGGAAGATTTCTCTCTGACGTCAATAGAATTTTAAAAATCTGTTTGACATTTCACAAAACCAGAGGCATTCCTCTTGGATTTATGAGGACTTTCGCTTGGGACCACTTGCAAATGCTTTAGCATGGGGGGGGGCAGTCCCCGACCTGTGGCATGCTACTGGGCCACAGCCGTTCGGAACTGGGCTGAGCAAGTGGCAAGCAGGTGAGCTCCTGGGCACAACTCAATTTGCACAAGAGGCGAGTATGCCCGCCACTCATGCAAATGGAGCTTCACACATACGTGTGGGTGCCTGCCCCTCAGACAAATGGAGCTGCATGCATGTGCTCCACTGCAGCTTGCATGGAGTTATTTCTTCTCCACCCCCACGCCCCCATTGGTCTGCAAAGTCACAAAAGTTGGGGTCCACTGCTTTAGCAGATCACAGTTCCTGAGGTTCTTCTCAGGGAATCATTTTTAAAACCAGAGTTTCGTTTGGAAGACTTTAAGGGGCAGATCCTCCTCCTCTTCTTATTCATCTTCCTCTTCTTCCTCTTCCTCTTCCTTTTCTTCCTCCTCCTTCTCCTTCTGCTTCTCTTCTTCCTCTTCCTCCTCCTTTTCTTCCTCTTCTTCTTCCTTTTCCTCCTTCTCCCTCTCCTCTTCCTCCTCCTCCTCCTCCTCCTTTCTCTTCCACTGCAGAAAAGCAGGGTGTGGGGAAATGGGAGGGACGGGAGGGGCTGGGTATGTTGTTCAGAATCTGATGAGGTCTCCCCCACCCCCCACTGTAACAGCTGGATTGTCCTTCCTTAAATACCCCGAGGCCCAGGGAAAATAGGTGCTGTTGATCACCAGGTGCTGAAGAACAAGGCATAAAGGCAAGGTTTAGTTATATAGCAAAGTCTCATTTTGAACTTTAATTCAACTGGTAAAAATGCAGCTCTCTGAATTAAAAATGCAAGCCCCGTTTGTCACATTGGAACAGTTGGCACAAAAGAGGAATTCCACCCAAAAAAGGGCAGAAGTTTTCAGCCTCTATTTAATTGTTTCCCATTCTCTGATTTCCAGGACAAGTGTCCTCATTTAGAGTCTAGAATTGGGACCAGCAGCTCTGATGCTAAGTGAAACAGTGGGAAGCTAAGTGGGAAAACTTATGACTGTGACTGGGCTTTCCTCTTGGTCCCCCTTCTGCCATTTGTAAAGCGATGCCAGGGCCATTATATCCCCTTTGCTGTGTATTGCCCATTGTGTGTATGCTTACTCTCTTATAATCCCTTTCTCTCTAAACTCTGCAAGGGGAAGGAGGAAAACAAACCAATAAACCAAGGCAACTCATACTGACGGTAATGGCAATCACACCACCATTTTACATTAGGAAGGTCATTCCTGGATTGCAAAGTTATTTTTATTTTAGCAACCTTGTAATTTTGAACCCTTGCTGCACAAGACAGACAGTAAGCAAGGTTTACCTGTACTGTATGCAGTCAGTCTCAGAAACTCGAAAGCCTAATTTCCCTGCTTGACTAAAGGAAGGTTCCTGGGAGATCTTCCCACCATGGAACAGTTCTGCTCTGGTGAAAGACCCCACCTGGGTCACCCAATACTCTGATCTGCTGAATATGGGGAAGGACATCAAATGGACTGCTAGACCAGCAACTAAGACCTCTGAAAGGGAGTTTAACAATTTGGATATATTTGGTTTTGCGCAGATAGACTAGGATAAGACGAGATAGACGAGATAAGACTAGGGCAGAGAAGGTGGCATGCTCTTACAGGACCAGGGGTGGGCTGCTGGGGGTTCACAGGGGTTCGGGAGACCCCTCGCTAAGATTCTGTGCAGTTTGGAGAAGCCCCAAATCCCTCTCCTGGCTGGCTCCGCCCTCCATGCCATCCCATGGCTCTTTCCTCTACGGCTAAACATGGTTTTGTAAGAAACAATGATGTGCCCAGTCATCTTAACTATATGAGCTTATTGTGTAGAGCAGGGGTCCCCAAACTGGAGAACTTTAAGACTTGTGAACTTCAACTTCCAGAATTCCTCTTCCAGTTATGTTAGCTCAGGAATTCTGGGAGTTGAAGTCCAACTTGCCAAGTTTTAAGACCTCTTGGTGTTGACAGTCCTAACCTGGGGTGTAAACAAACCACAGCTTCTGGCTTTTAAACAAAAACAGCTTTGCATTGGAAGAGCCAAGGAGTTTGTGTGTGTGTGTGTGTTTGAGAGAGAGAGAGTTAAATTAGGACTTGTCAAAGATCAGGTGAATCACAGCAAATCACAGCCTAAACTGCCATTGGGAGACTGAGTTTCTCTCACCAGGCTCTTGTGAGGAAGGCCTGGGAGCTCACCCAGAGTCCTGTCCTTAAACCCTCCCTCCTGTGTCAGACGGGAGTTTTTAAATGGTTTCAAGCATTTAGAAAGAAGGAAACAAGAGAAAAACAAAAGGATCTGGAGAAATTGTCAGTCTATAAATACTCTGCTCCTATACAAAAGAATCAAGCCTTTATGATTGAATGCAAAAAAGAAAAGGGGGAAAAAAGTCCAGAAAAAAAGGGAAAAGAAGAAAAAGAAGCAAAAAGAAAAAAACCCAGAAACATAAAATAATAAATAATAATCCAGGATTAATACAATAAAGAATTAAAGATTCCTATCCAAATGCACATTTAATGTAGGGTTACGTTTAATGTAACCTACGTTTAATGTAAGTTACCGATTACCGATTCTTCCTCTCTTCTTCAACTGGCAGTGAGAAAAAAAAACAAAATTGAGAAGGCAGCATGCGTACATTAAGAAATCAAAATAAAGAGAATTTTCAATATGTCGTGAGCACTGAAGGAATTGTTTCTGCGTGGAGGTGGCTCAGAGTGCTATTTGAAGAGGTGGCTAACTTTGTCTTAAGGTTTTCTCTGAATTTATAATCATACATTTTGTTTTAATTTCCATGGGGCAGCATGCAAAGTGCCCAAAATGTGCCACGGTGCCATGTGGAAAAAAAGAGAAAAAGAGAAAGGGAGATCAAAAATCAATGCAACTGCAACTCGCCTCAGCACGAAAAGGCAAACCAGAGATTTTCTTTGCTGTTGCTTGCCTTAATTCAACAAGAAACCCCATTCCCTGGGAAGGGAAGGGTTAATGGATGAGAGTCAGCAATCCTGTATGGCTGACACAGTTGTTTTGCAGTGTCTGTCTGCACTTGTGATGTGAATGCATTTGCCATAGCAACAGCCTAATCAACCCTCTGGCTTGCCAGCCTCCTATTTACAAATGGGGCAGGGGGCTTTTCTGCAGGACTGAATGAGCAGCTTGGCAGGAGAGATGCAGCAACTTTGATGTCATATTGCATTTCTCTAAAATGGCCATAAATACATATTGATTAAAAAATTGGGTTATTTTGGGTTATTTTGTGTGGATGTTGTCTTATCCTCAGAAAACTGCAAACATTATTCATTCCGTAAGTGTTTTGCTGTCTGTTCTAATAAATATTTTAATTGCCATGGCATTTGGACCATGAAAACTGAATAACAAAAACAAATACGGGTTGCTATTTTTTCCAAACTAAGAAATTTTAAAAAAATGAAGATAGATTGCTACTATAATTAAAAAGCCTTGTTAAACTGTCATTGCAAAAATTATTTTCGGCAAAAATCAAATCTTGTCACATATGAAATAATGTGTGTTTATTTATCCATTAATTGATGCTTTGCTTCACCATGGAAAACAAAACAGGGTTTTGATGGCATTGTTGTGGTCACCATGTTGAGTTTTTGACTCCCCTTCATGCAACATTTGATTGATTTGGTTATAGTCCCTACTGTATAATTTTAATGTAGTCATGATCCAAAGACACAGGAGGGATTAAAAACTGAAGAATGTCTGGCTTCAAGAGTGTGACATTTAAAAGAACATTGAGGATGCTAGAACAATGTCATAATGAAATATTGGGTTGGTCAAGACTGGGATTTCAGTTCAGCTGGAGCTTGTTCAGGTGTTCAGTAGCTATTAGGTTTATGTCACCGGGTGCTGTACATGATTATTATAATGAAATCCAGGTGGATAAAATTACAATAAAATCAGCTGTAAAACAATATTCAGATAACTCCCAAGCAAAGCAATATTCTTTTTGTGAGAAAGACAGTAAAACAGAGATATCTCTTAGGCGTGTCTTTTGTGCTGAATAAAGGGGTAGGGTAGCTGAATAGGAATGCAGGTGGGGCTTCTAAGGGCCAAAATCAGCCCTCACTGGACTGAGAAATGGACTGGCAGCCAGGCCAGAGAGCAAAAGACTAGGGGTGCATTTGGCAGCCTTGTTCTCTTGATGTTGAGCTCCACCGAACAGCCTGGCATTAACCCCTGAATCATTGTCCCTACCGTTGGCCTACTGCAATCTCCCTCCTTGCAAAGTTGTGACTGGCTGCAGTCTTGATGTGCACAGATGCTTTCCCCATCAAGGCTGTGGTTACAGACCACACATCAGAAACACCACAGAGAGCATAAGACTCCCAGTCTGCCCACTTTTCTCTGTGCTGATGACATCATGGGAACATGACATCACCCTTGGCAGCAGAACATTGGCTCTTGAATGGGCTCACAGGAGAACCCCTTCTGCTGTTCTGGAGGAGAATCATGCGCAATGAAGGAGCCTCTAAAGCTGGTCCTTGTGCACAACACATTGCACATGCTTCGATCTGCCCTCTTGCCAGGGGTCACTTTTATGATTGTCTCAGCCCGGACTCAGGAATGTGCTGTGTGGGAGAGGGTATCGGTGGTCTCTGTGGGTGAAACCTCCTGTTTCTTTCTAGGTGCCCTCAATGCCCTCATTTGCCAATGATGCAGCCGATGGAGACTTTCCTGCGGAGGAGGCCATTCTCCTATGGAAGGATTTACAAGGGCCTCCAACAGGAAGTTAGGACCCTCCTTCAGGAAGGAGTAGCGACAGAGGTGGGATTCGGCAGGTTCTGACCAGTTCTGGAGAACCGGTAGTGGACATTTTAAGTAGTTTGGAGAACTGACCAATGCCACCTCTGATTGGCCCCGCCAACCCCATCTCTTCTCTGCCTCCCATTGAGTCCCAGCTGATTGGCTGGGTCTCCTTTGGTTGCCCTGCACAGGAGAATGGAGCTGGAAAGCAGGTTAGTGGGGTGTGGAGGAAATGGGGATTTTGCAGTATCCTTCCCCTGCCACACCCACAAAACCATACCCACCAAGCCATGCCCACAGAACTTGTAGTAAATTTTTTTGAATCTCACCGCTGGGTAAGAAAGCAAAAGTTCTCAAAACCAGCATTTTTAACTACTTTTTAAAAAAAGAAACACACACAACAACATTAAAGGAGCAACATAATAATAATAAGCAGAGCAAACGAAGAAGAAAGAATCTAAAGATGATCTTTGAAGCAGATCAACTCCTAAAATATTCACCATGTTTGAGAAACTGGTTCAAGCATTGCTAGAAATAGATTTTGTCTAATACTGTAATTGTTTTAGTTAACCTTCCTGCCTTAAATTGACACAGTTTAGATGGACTTGATAATGTTGTGGTCAGGCCCTAAAAGTAACTGAGAAGCAGAGTGGGTCCCTGGGGATGTCATTCTTTGCAGCCCCCACCCTCTGAAAAGACTGGGCGACAAAGTGGCAGCCACACAAACTAAAACTAGAGAGGGCTGAATTACCACATGGATACATGGGGGAGATATTGTGATCGAGTTTGCAGATTGCACTAAATCAGGGTCCCCAAATTTGGCAACTTTAAGACTTGTGGACTTCAATTTGCTATGCTGGTTGGAGAATTCTGGGAGTTGAAGTCCACAAGTCTTAAAAATTGCCAAGTTTGGGGACCTCTGCACTAAGGTTTCGGCTTCGTAAGTTGCATTTGTGAATTCGGGTTTAGGATCTGGTGAACTTGGATCCTGGTGGCTCAGCTAGATTTTTCTCCAAAGATGCTCAAAACACACTGGCACAAACATGTAGAGCGGCTTTACACATCACACTAGGCTGTCTTCAAAAACAGACCACAACTGGTTAAATTCACATAAAACACTTTAATCTAAGCCATGGTTTTTAAACAACTTTACCTAACCCCAAAACAATAAAACCAGGGGTGTTTGCAGTTTTGTGTCTGTGTGTATAAAAGGAAAATGACAGCTGCAATTGTGGTTGAAGCCTCTGCTTTATGTTGCCATGCACATAAAAATGGCAACCATTGTGACTTTTTTGCCCCACTCCCCTGCAGTTGCCCCTGAGCCAAACCTTTCCAGCGCTGTGATATTTTCGTAAGCATTTTTTACTGCTGGGGTCCCTAAACTTGGCAACTTTAAGACTTTTGGACTTCAACTCCCAGAATTCCGGAATTCACAAGTCTGAAAGCTGCCAACTTTGGGGACCTCTGTTTTCCTGTCTGCATTTTACTCCTGAGTGGTGGGCAACAGACTGGCTGCCCATCGGACCTGGCCTTTAAGAAAACCCAGCTGCCCCCTCCCTCCCCAGACAGACTGAAGGATGCATCAGGATGATGTCACGTAGAGGAAGCCCCTCCACCCTTGGGGCAGAAGACGGAGAGCCCTTCTCTGTGGCACACGGGAAGAGCTGTTCATGTCCCAGAGCCAAGGAAAATGTACTTGGAGGTCGTAAAACAAGGAGGCTGCAGCCAGAGTGTGTGGAGTGGCATTTCTTTGGTCTTGGTCCCTCCAAGCAAATTGGCTAGGAGTGGGAGGGAAGGGAATTGAGCTGGACGCCTTTGGGGGGCTTCTGGCCAAGAGTTTTCCACCCACCACATGGGAGAGCCATGGCTTTCCTGCAGGAATCGTTGCTTCTTTGCACATGAAAAGCGCAACATTTAGGCGTGGGATCTATTTTGGCTAGAGACAAGCAGGAAAAAAAAGAACACCCCAACATTAAATATAGTAAAACCCTCAGTTTTTGGAAGGGGCTGCAACACTTAACATCTCTTAAATATGCCACAATTTTCTTGCAAAAACTTTTGTATTTTGACAAATCTTATTTATCCTAAAAGTTTTTATTTGGTTTCAGTGGGAGAAAAATACTGCTTTTTCTTTTCTTTACATAATTGTTTTCAGTAATGAGCAATGAGGATTGTTTGGGGAACGGACTGTGGTTCAGCCAGTGGGGGATTTAACACAAACTGTAGCTACCAGATTGAATGTTGATTATACTTGTAAGTAATCTTTGCTTAAAGTCTGTATAATACAAGAAAACTGGATGTGAAAATTTACAAATATACAATCCTGTGTGTATGTATAAATACCATTAATCAAAATAGCAGTATTATAACAGCTTTTTTATAACTATACTCTGCATGTGTTTATGTGTGTGTCTCATTCCATCAACATTTTTAGCCATTGTCTATCTGCTGTAGGATGAAGGCCTGTTCCGCATGTTTTCAGCCCATTCGGTCCTGAGATTTCCTTTGCCAATTGGGCCCACAATACTTGCATCAATCCATCTTGTTTTAGGTCTCAGATTAACAGAGTTGGAAGGAACCCTGTAGGTCATCTAGCCCAACCCCCCTCCCAAGCAGGAGACCCTACACCATTTCTTTCAAAAGAGATCCAAAACAAGATGGATTAATGCTATCAGCAAGTTATCTATCTATCTATCTATCTATCTATCTATCTATCTATCCATCCATCCATCTCTATATTTCTTTCTATCTATGTGTCTCTATCTATCTATCTGTCTATCTATCTATCTATCTATCTATCTATCTATCTATCTATCTATCTATCTATCTATCTATCTATCTTATAAATATCTAGAATAATTAAAAGCACAAGGAGTTACAGCTACAATTAAAAAGCCAATGGAAATAGCCTAGTCCTTAAAACCTGGTTGAAGATAAAAGGCTTTTAAATCAAGAGGGACATTTTGGAAGAAAAGGGAAACTAGCATAAATATTTGCTAATACAGGAATAGAGAAATGCTTGCTTTTCATCCTTCCTTTTTAACAGGGAAAGGCACTGCTTTCCTATTTATAGTTGGTCTGTCAGTAGTCCCAAAGAGACTACTATAAAGAGAGTGGGATTTGTTTGGCTCCAAGAAATGGTTTTAAGGAGTGGATTTTTATGTAACTTCCCTCAAATAACTGTTGCTTTGTGTTCACAATGCAACCCATTACATTTATTTATCCCTCCTGAATGCATTTTATCAGTGAAATATTCTGGGCTCTTTTTATGAATATGGCAGCTCAATTCTCCCAATAGATAATCCAGTATTAGAGGGACATGGAGTAATTGGTAGCTGAAACTTGTCAACTGTGCTGAGCAAATCCGTGTTTTCCAGCACCTTGTTCTGAGTGTAGAGAAGAAACATAATTGTGGATGATAACAAGCTTAATCTGTTCGTTTTCTCCCCAGGGATCTTTCCAGTAACAAGATCAGCACCTTAAATGCTGAAATGTTCCTGCACTTGATTTCTCTGGCAAAACTGTAAGTACTTTGATATCTCCTGTTTTGCAGCACTGCAAATAATTCTGCATAATTCTGCTGAAGACTTATGTAAATTATGTATGTAAATTAAATTATGTAAATTATGCATGGAGACAGTGGCTAATAAGATCACATACTGGCTGGGGAATTCTGGGAGTTGAAGTCCGCATGTCTGAGAGCTGCCATTGGGAACCCCTGCTCTAAAGCAGTGATGGCAAACCCATGGCATGCGTGTCAAAGGTGACATGCCACAATGCATTGGGTGACACACCAATGTTCACCAACACCCGACAACAGTTATTCTTGAAAGCACACCCTGCTCTTACGCACTTTCCTGAGGCTGTGGAGGGCATGCAAGAATGGGGTGTCTCATGGCCTCCGGACAGAAGTGATGTGCTACGGGTTCAGCTAAAGTTATGGCTGGTTCGGCGAGTCGCCAAATCCCACCCCTGGCTGGCCCTGCCCACCCTGCCCTGCCCCTCCCACCTCTCCCCTTCCAGGACTCTCCACGTGGCCCATTTTGGATGCAGGGCCCGCCTGGAGGCTGCAGAAGTCCAGAAACAGGCCCATTTCCGGCCTCTGGAGGGCCTCTGGAGCCCGGGGAGGGGGGGAAAACAGGCCTCCTGCCATGATGCAGGAGGCCAACTAGGCCCACCCAGCAGCCAGGCAGAGAACCCGTTGCTGACATTCTTGAAGCCCACCCTGCCTCCGGAGCCTCCAAAAGTCACACGAGGATGGAGCGGGCTTTTGTGTGGTCTTTAGGGGCTGCAGAGGCCACGGGAGAAGCTGCTTCAACAACATGGCCGCCTCAGGTGGGCCACAGGGAGCGCAGGAAGGGAAGANGGGCTGCAGAGGCCACGGGAGAAGCTGCTTCAAGAACATGGCCGCCTCAGGTGGGCCACAGGGAGCGCAGGAAGGGAAGAGGTGCACGACGGACCTCACGGAGCCCTGGGCTGGGCGGGGGCAATCGCCCTCTTCCCCAATAGCACGGGGCGGGCTGTTTGAGAGGCAGCCATGGGGCTAGGGATTGAAATCCAGAGCCGGGCCTCTCCTTCAAGCTCAGCCTTGGGTGCTGCTGTTCAGGCTGGCCTAGATGGGGAGGGGGGGGGGGAAAGAGAAATGTTTCTCTTGTGNAGAAAGAGAAGTGTTTCTCTTGTGCTGGAGGGGGGAGGTGACACACCAACAGAATCAAATTAGGCATTTCTTGATTTATGAGAGTTTGTGCACTGGAGTCAAATTTGTTGTGTGTCTCATCACATTTGGCCAATAAAGCCATTCCTTCCCTTCCCTTCCCTCCCTTTCCCTTCCCTTCCCTCCCCTCCCTTCCCCTCCTCTCCCCTCCGACTCCTACTCCATTTTTTGTCATGTCAAAACCCCCAAAAGGTCACCATCACTGCTCTAGTGTTCAAAAGAGAATGCAAGCAAGAGTTTCTTATGGTTCATTGTTGTTGTTGTTGGTCCCACAGTGTAGATGTTTAGATTGGATTTGACATTTTAATTCACCTACCGAATCCTTCCCAGGACCTGGGACAGGCAGATATGGATGTTTGATGGTGTTTAAGGTATCAACACAAAGGATGTAAGCTGTTCAGAGTCAAGCTGCCTTTTGTAATTGACTGATGAGGATTTTACCACCTTGAGTTTTTTTTTTTAAATTTTAGGCAACGAACATATGTAATGTCTGCCTTGTAATTTTCCCCAGAACAACAACTCTTTGAGGTGGGTTGGGCTGAGAGGGATTTGCCCAAAGTTACCCAGCCTTCCTCCATGGCTTAAGGCAGAACTAGAACTTACCATCTCCCAGTTATGTATCTTTAAACACTTGTTCAAAGTGAAGGGTGTTTAATGCACCATTACAACCTGTTACAATCAAATCCCACATGCTGTCAATTTCCTGTGTTCCTGATTTTGAGCATCTCTCATGAGCAAAACAAGTTGATGAAGATGTTGGGAATGACTTTTTAGAAGGTTAGTACATACTACTAAAGGCAGGCAAAGAATTCTAGCATCGTTTTTTTCCCCTACCGGAACTGAGCTGGCTTTTGAAATGTCTTTCTAAGAAGAAGGGAATTTTGGAAGCATGTGCAGGGCGCATGGTAGCCATGCAATATGTGCTGATAGGAGCCAAGGGACAGTGGGAATGTCCTGTTCACAAAGCTGCAGCTGTCCCAAGGGAACAGCCTGTGGGAAAAGCTTTCCCATTAGTAGTCGTCCTTGAGAAATTTCAAAACAACATTTGCTTAATTTATATGGCTGCAAATTTGATGGAGAATTTAGAAACAATGGAAAAACCATAAAGTGTGAACAAGATGCATGAGAAAGATGCTTCAATGATGATAGAAGCTGGGTTAGGAAAGCTGCCATTTTAAATTGTGACTTGCTTGCTGAACAAACTGTAGTGGGTTAGTTGGCACAGTCCAAAAAGCCAGTGATTCTCAATCTATTCTTCACTATAGACTCCTTTTAATTGCCTTTTATGGTCGTGGACCATGGCCACAGATCCCAAGTCTTTAGATTTAAATCATAACATTTCTTTAAGCCTTTGTGGACCCCCTGTGACAAAATTGTGTCACCCCCCCTCCCCCCCAGGAATAAACAGACCACAGTTTGAAAACTACTACAATAAGCCACAACAGGTAGATTCACACTTCAGGCAACTACCAAAATCTAACAAACAAGTAAAAATTATTATTACCATCAAAGGCCAGCCCAGAGTTCGATATAAGATAGACAACTATATAAGCTAACGTTTTAAAGGAATAAATAAAATAAAAGCAACAACCAACAGATAAAGGAAACAAAGACAATTTATGCCTAGGGCATGTAGGGAGGAACAGAGAAGGGAGCAATGTGAGTTACATGGGTTACGGGGGAGAAAAGGGCCCTGGTTCCTTTCATTTGCTGCAGGTGGGAAAACAGGATTTTAAAAGGGTGTTTGTGCACAGCACATTGCTGGAAGCAAAATGTGATGACCCGTGGCATGGCACAAAAGCAACAAACTCCCTTTAATACCTCCAACTTGGCTCCCAATGTCCAGTTATCATCGGATGGAGAAAAAGCTGTTCTTGGGTGAGTTTGTTTCCCAGCCAATGATAACTGGACATTGGGGGCCAAGTTGGAGGTATTAAAGGGACTTTGTTGCTTTTGTGCCATGCCCCGAGTCATCACACCGATCCTTCACTGTTTCTAGGGTGGCCCCGCAGACCACATCTTAAGTACCCCATGAGCCGGATCTGGCCCTCAGGCCTTGAGTTTGACTCTCCTGGCCTAAAGTGAATCCATCCTGTTTCCAAGCCCAGATTCGCTTTTCCGGCAATGGCTGAGCCTTTAGTTGTAACAGCAACAACAGAAGTTTCATTCTATAAGTTACCTCAATCATCCAAGCAATTCTAGGAACGAGCAACTTACTTATTACAGCAATTTAAAAAGTAGTAATAATGTAATGTAAATCCAAAAATATATCACTATACCAGGGAAGGAAACACCAAGAGCCAAGGAATAGATTTTTATTTTATTTATGCATTAGATTTTTATTACTTTATAAGTAACTCAAGGTGGCAGGCAATGCATAGTGTTCCTCCCTCTTGTGGGAAAAGCAGTGAGTCAGATGCAGCCACTTTTAGCTATGCCGTTATTTTGAAACAAACAGCTGTATAGGCCTTTTCAACAAAGAAAACACTGATAGTTCATTCCTACAACCCTCGCGTTAGACATGAAGGCTGCTGCCCATAGATAAACCATCTTCTGCTTCTTCAAAACTGAAATCAAGAAAAGCATCTCAGGCCAGACAGGATAGCAATGTTCCAATATTTGAGGGGCTTCCACAAAGATATGGGGGTCAACTTATTTCCAAAGCATCAAAAGACAGAACAAGAAGCAATGGATGGAAACTAATCAAGGAGAAAAATCAAGGGTGGGATTCTACTGGTACGGACCGGTTTGAGCGAACTGTGTGTTAAATTTGCATCTGGTTCTCTGAACCAGTATTTGAACCAACCAACTGCCCCCCCTGCCCCTCCCAGAAGTCTCTATGTGGGCCATTTTCGATGCAGGTATGTGTAGGGTCTGCACGGAGGCTCTGAGAGGGGGAAAATGGATCTTCAGGAAGTCCAGAAATGGGCCTGTTTCCAGCTTCCCAAGGACCTCAGAAGCCCAGGGGAGGCCTTTTTTGCCCTCCCAGAGGCCCGAGGGAATCCTCCAGACCCTTGGGAAGGCGAAAAACAGCCCTTCCTGAAGTTCTGGTAGGCCACACCCACCATGCCCATGCCCACCCAGCAACTGGGCAGCGAACTGGTCCTGGGATTTTTGAATCCCACCTCTGGGGAGAATCAGTCTAGAACAGGGGTCTCCAACCTTGGCAACTTTAAGATTTGTGGACTTCAACTCCTTGAATTCTGGGAGTTGAAGTCCACAAGTCTTAAAGTTGCCAAGGTTGGAGACCCCTGATCTAGAAATAAGGAGAAATTGCCTGACAGTGAGAACAATCAACCAACCAGTGGCTTGCCTTCAGAAGTTGTGGGTGCTCCATCCCTGGAGGGCTTTCAAAAAGAGACTGGACAGCTATTTGTCTGAAATGGTCTATAGGGTCTCTTGTTGGAGCAAGAGTTGGGCTAGAGGACTTCCAAGGTCTCTTCCAACTCTATCATTCTATGTTCTACGTCCTACCATTTTTGAAGATGTTGCATCTCTGTCAAAGGCTTAGCAGGGTGGCAGGACGGATGCCTGGGGCCATCAGTCAAAAGCAGCTTTTAATCATGAGAGCTAGTTCTCAGGCAATCCTTATTTTCTATCACTGCGTTTTTCCTTGGATTAAATAAATTCCTCAGTCTCAGTTAATCTTCTGTCTGCCTTGCTCTGAGAGATCTGAAATCTTTCTCTCCTTATGATTTCCTCAGAGAAGGACTGACGTTCCTGTCATGGAGGCCAACTGTTCTTAGCTCCTTCTGCTGTATAGTTTTGTGAGTCTGGGATTGCCATTTTACAGTAGGTGGGCTTCTTATTCCTCTCATGCTGCTGCACCAGGAGAGGACATCTCTCACTGTCCAGCCAAGCAATGGAATGGCCTCTGTCAAGCGAGGGGCCTCTCAGAAGCTGGTTGCAGGTCTCCTGTTCCAAAGAAAGAGAATATTTGTACCTCTGGGTTGAAGTGAGGAGTTGTTGGTCCTCTCTGAGCTTGGTTGTTTTCTTGCAAATGCTTCATTATTCAAACTAGGTAGCATCATCAGAATGAAACTTCTGCTAATGAAACATGTGCAAAAAGGCAACCAAGCTCAAAGAGCACCAAAGACCCCTCAAGTCTCCTGTTCCTTTGACCTCTCCAAAGTCGGTGGGCTTTGTTTTGAACTCACAAGCAACATCTACTAAAGGAAGAGGTAGGTGAACTTTCAGATGTTGTCTTAGACCTAAAGAGTTTTAGAGGGCAAGAGTATTGAATGTATCATGCCCCTGGTGGAGACTGACTCTGAGGAAGAGGAGGCACAGCCGACAGGTAGTGGAAGTGTGGCTCCGGAGGTTGTGAGGAGGCTGGGAAAGGGAAGAGGCTGGCTAAGCAGTCAGAGGAGGACCCAGGCCCATCCCCTCTTCATCCTGGGGCACGCAGGGAGGAGAGGATAAGGGAGAGATGTGTTCTACTCAGGAGGAGAGAGCCTTGATCCTTTTCATGGGCTGCAGCTGTGACAACTGAATAAGAGGACAGACATGCATATGGGCCAGTGCTGGAAACAAAGCATGGAAATATCTCTAGTCTGTCATTCCTCTCTGACTTTGGTGTCCTTCCCAGTGTGTGTGTTCCGATATCTGTGGACATCTTCAAGCCCTTATCTTGCCTGGTGAGGGTTAGGGTTTACTTGTTCAACAGCAGTTGGCCCTTTTCATTGGTTAAGACAACACCAGAAAAGGATTCCTTCTGACCAGTGTGAACCAAGGCTATTGTGCCACAGAAGATTTGCCTCTACATGGGAACAGTTCTTAAGACATAAGAGGCCTTTGCAAGTAATTTCAGTCATGCTAATTGAGGAGAAACTTCCCAACAGTGAGAACAGTGGAACAGTTTGCCTTCAGACATAGTGGGTGCTTCATCCCTGGAGGCTTTTAAGAAGAGACTGGACAGCCATTTGTCCACAGTGGGATAATGGAATCTCCTGCTTGAGTGGGAGGGCTGCTCAGGGTCCCTCCAGCTCTATTCTGATGATTCTGATTCTTAGCCTTAATTTGCTTTAATCTTGGTTTAGGGAGTAAACTACAAGACACTAAATCAGGGGTCTTCAAACTTGACAGCTTTAAGACTGTGGACTTCAACTCCTAGAATTCCTCCTTCAGTCATGTTAGCTCAGGAATTCTGGGAGTTGAAGTCCACAGTCTTAAAGCTGTCAAGTTTGAAGACCCTTGTTTTAAAAGGTTGAGTTGACAGTAGAAACATGCTAAGCTGAACTGGAAGAAGCGACACAATTGTGAGAACCAGGAATGAGTGATGGTGTGTGTTGTAAGTAAATGGTGTAAGGAGGAAGATCCCTCTCCTGTATAGATGTCATTCCTGGAACATCAAAACTTGTAATCTTTTTCTTTTTTTGAGATGCATAACAGCTCAGTCTTCTTCTTCCTGGTGATCTCTATTCTAATCCTTTTCCAATGAAAAAATGGTTCGTACCTGAGATTTAGACGGTGGAGGGAGAGAAGGAAAGGTGTGTTCATTTGTACTCATGTCTTTTTCTGTCTTTTTCTGGTTGCAGAGATTTAAGCAACAACAGGATTTCTTCGATAGAAGATGGAGTATTTGATAATTTATTTAATTTAACTGAAATGTAAGTCAACTTGCTGAACTATCTTATATTTTAAAAAATGTTCTCACTCTCTTGGGATTCTTGGCCTTAGGATTCTGGAATTCTAAATCCCGTAATTAGTTTTTTGCTGCATCCATTTTTACCTGCTTTGGGGGAATGGGGGTGGGGTGAAAAAGAATCAGGTAGTGCAGCTTATTTGGGCCGTTATATTACATATCTTATTAAAAATTGTGTGTGTGGTGAGGGGATGGGTTTTCATCAGGATCACAGTGTAAGGCAAGGAGTCTTCAAACTTGACAGCTTTAAGACTTGTGGACTTCAACTCCCAGAATTCCTCCTCCAGTCATGTTAGCTCAGGAATTCTGGGAGTTGAAGTCCACAAGTCTAAAACTTGCCAAGTTTGAAGACCTTTCATGCAAGCATTTCCTTTTAGGAGATGAATTTCTTCAGGATTATGACTTGAGAGGGAAGGCTTTGTTTATGCTTGCCATTAAATAAAAATATCAGATGAACAACATTTCTAATAATATAGTTTTCATCACCTCTAGGTTTAAATCCCCACTTATTCTTAAAGAGGATTAGTGTGATTATAACCTTTATCCTTTTCAACATATCAAGAAAAGTCTCCTTTGAATCCAGCTAGTCTCCTGGTGTCAGCACAAGCATATCCATGTTGTTTTTTGGCAATATAATTGAATGTGTAACTTCAATTCATTTCCACCTCTCAAGTAGTGATTTAAATTAAGACTGACAAGAATGTATAGGAATAAATAAGCAGAATCGGGATCAGGCCAAAGTGAGCTCCCCCCCCCCGTTATGTACAATGTCAAGAAGAAAACTTTCAGAAGCCCAGAGACCAGAGCTGAAGATCATGGTCACCTTCTGCCACTGTTCCTTGACAGATGCTGTTCACAAGATTGTACTTGAGGAGATATAATAACTTCTGTGAAGTGGTTTAATAGTTTTAATAGCAATAGCACTTACTTATACACCACTTCACAGTGCCTTACAGCCTTCTCTAAGCAGTTTACAGAGTCAGCCCCCCAACAATCTGGGTCCTTGTTCTACCTACCTCGGAAGGTTGAATCAACCTTGAGCTGGTGAGGATCGAACTGCCGAACTGCTGGCAGCTGGCAATCAGAGAAGTAGCCTTCAGTATTGCATTCTAACTGTTGCGCCACCACGGCTCTTTAAGCCATCCAAAATCATCCATCAGCATATTTAATATTTATGTGAGCAATTTGTCTCCTGTCTCATTACTTGTGAACTCTAGGCAGTTAAGTAATTTCACACATTGGCTGGAGTCACACAGTGTTGTTTTTTTAAACCATGCTTTGTTGAATAAGCCACAGTTGTCTAAATTCGTTTGTGCTAAGGCCAAGATGTTGAGTTTTATTTCTTGGCTAGGGTGGTACAGCAGCATGCCTTGAATACGAAATGCAGGCCAGTATGGAAAACCACCTCTGTTTTTTCTCTGCCATCCTTCCACTTGCTATTGCAGTAGTTATTGTAGAATGAGAAGAGGCTGGGATTGTTTTTTCCTTATCACCCTGTATTCCTCCCCTGCCCCGGTGTCTTTCAGAGACTTAAGTGGGAATCCGTTTTTTTGTGATTGCAATCTGGCCTGGCTCCCCCGTTGGGTTGAAGAGAGAAACGTGAAAGTGTCCCGTCCGTCCGAGACTCAGTGCGCTCAGCCTCTGGAATTGGCTGACCTTCCGGTTTTCAATGTCTCCTTCAGTGATACAACTTGCGGTAAGGCAGAGAAGGGTGGGGGCATGTGGATCAGTGGTAGGGAAGGAAACCCTGGAGAGCAAAAACCCAGAAGTCATTCAGCCACGATCACGGCCTATAAAACAGGGTGATATGCCCCTGTTGGAGACTGAATCCAAGGAGGAAGACAAACAGCTGACAGGGAGTGGAGTGTGGCTCCATTGGCTGTGGAGGAAACTGGGGAAGGGCAAAGTCTGGCTGGGCAGAGCAGGAGAGAGGTAGAACAAGGGAGAGGGACTTCAGAGAAAGACCCAGGCCCACCCCCTCTTCATCCTAGGGCACGCAGGGAGGGATGGAGAAGAGAGCAACGTGGGTTGCATGCTTATGGGGGAGGAAAGGGCCCTGATTCCCTTCATTTGCCACAGCTGGGAAGAGAGTTTAAAAGAAATGCATGCTGAGTGCGGCAGCTGCTGGCAGCAAACGTGAGTTTATCTTGGGTTGACTCTGTTTATCTGTGTTCCTGGCATCTTCCCAACCATGTTGAATTATTACCATTCCTTCACATCTGGAATTGTTGCTCCTGCCCTGCCAGATTAATGCTCTCATTTTGCCTTGATTGGACTTGATAGTTACAGTTTTTATTGGCTATGTTTTGAACTTGATTCTCTGCAGCCAAAGACTGTTCCTGGGAGAGTTTTTCTCCAGCCAGAAGGTAACCAGGACATTGGGGCCAAAGTTGGAGCTAATAAAGGGACTTCTATTGATTATCTGACTGTTGCCTTTGTGCCACGCTCAGGGTCATCACACAGGGCCCCAGTTTTGCGCAGGTCACCATTTTATATAAATGGACATCTGAGTCCAATATTCTGTTGGTTTTCGGGATAATGTTGTGCAAAGCATAAAGAAAAATAAGCAGCGAAAAATAAGCAGCGAGGGTAGAAGAAATTAAAAGAGGAGGGTAGGAGAAAAAGGAGGAAAAATGTAACTTTAGATTAAATGTGAGAGGATATTTAAGGGAAAAAGTGACAGGGTATCACATGGTTTAATTCACCAAGTTTCATGTACAGAAAGTCCTTGACTTACAAAAGTTCATTTAGTGGCTGTCCAAAATTACAATGACACTGGAAAAAGTGACAGACCGTTTTTACACTTAACGACCTTGTAGCATCCCCAAAGTCAAAATTCAGACACTTGACGACTGACTCCTATTTATGACTGTTGCCGTGTCCCAGGAGGTCATGTGATCCCCATTTGCGACCTTCTGACAAGCAGAGTCAATGGGGAATCCAGATTCACTTAACAACCACATTGGTAACTTACCAACTACGGTGATTCGTTTAACAATTGTGGCAAGACAGGATAAAAAATGGAGCAAAATCCCCTTCACAAATGTCTCATTTAGCAGCAGAAACGTTGGGCTCAATTGTGGTTGTAAGCCGAAGAATACCTGTGTTGTGTGAGCCTTGTCTGTCTGTCTCACATGAGTGGGTGTTCAGGACCTTCCCAATTGGTCCCATTGGGTTTCTCCCAACTGAGCATTTCCGTCCCTTGTTTTGGTCTGGTCTGCTTCTTGGGGTTGGTGCGTCTAGCTTGGCCCAACTACATACTGCCAAATGGAACAGGTTCTTGTAGGGAGTGTAGAGCAGGGGTGCTCAACAGTGGTGGGATTCAAATATTTTTGCCACCAGTTCGGTGGGCGTGGCTTGGTGGGCGTGCTTTGCATGCGTGCACATACTTTGCGTGCACATGTGTGCCAAATACGCACTTTGTGCAGGCACAGAGGCATTCCAACTCATCTCTTGCAAGCCTGCACTCTCCCTGTTGCTTCAGCAGCTGCCGCGTGGCACTCCACTGTGCTGTGCAAAGCAGCTGCGCTTCAAATTCAGAGCATAAAGGTGAGTATAGTAGCTCAGGTGGGCGGGTGGGCCCAACAGCAGAGTGGTGGAGAGAACGGGTTAAGTCTCCACTGCTCATCGCGGCTACAGGCTTGCCAGAACCGGGCCAAACTAGTAGAATACCACCACTAGTACTCAAACTGGGTTTGTTTGAGGGCCGGATCAGTGTTGTAGTTCTCCTCTGCGGGACGGTGAGGGGGGGGAGTGGGAGGGGGGAGACACGATGGATGCCTCCTATAGCACTTTACAAGCCAAATGGGGCATGGGAGCCCACATGTGCCGCCCACATGTGCCTCCCCATGCTCCTTTTTGCCCTCCATGGCTGAAAAATGGGCCAAAAATGGGCCTCCTAAAGCCCTCATGCGGCCTGTTTTTGGCTGGCAGAGTGCTGCTGGAGGCCATGGAGGCCCGTTTTTTGGCCTGTTTTCCAGCCCAGTTTCACTGGGAGAGGCACCACAGGCCAGTTCTTTGATGTATGTTGTAGAGCACGGGTCTTCAAACTTGGCAAGTTTAAGACTTGGGGACTTCAACTCCCAGAATTCCTGAGCTAACATGAGTGGAGGAGGAATGCTGGGAGTTGAAGTCCACAAGTCTTAAAATTGTCAAGTTTAAAGACCCCTGTTGTAGAAGGTGTTCTTGACAGAAATGTGCAAAGATCTCTATCGAGGCAAAGGAGGATGAAACCCTCTTTTTAAGTTGAAGAGAAACAAGAAGCAGTTCAGTTGGATCCCTCCCTGATTCACAGGAGCCCTAAAGGTCCTTTTCCCCCCCAAAAAAGGCAACTGGACTTTCTTAGGTTTTTTTATTTGAAAACAACAAGAAGAACAACAACCAAACAAGAAAGTTTTCCTTTTGGAAAAAAAAAGCAGCTTTGGGACAACCATGACATGGGTGAATGAGAATCTCCGTAGAATGATTCACAGGAGTATAAGGAATGGGGAGAAGGTATAGTCACAATAACACAATATTAACATAAATGTTATAGCCAATGCAAATAAAAGTAGTCTTCACCTTCCGGTGAATTGGTTTCCTGCTCTGGTTTACTAACGAGGTTGACCATTGCTAGCCTGGGGAATCTCCCTCCACTTCACCCAGAATGCGTGGCCCAGAATTACATGCAGAGGTGGGATTCAGCAGGTAGTGGAAATTTTCAGTGGTTCAGAGAACCGGCCAATACCGCCTCTGACTGGCCCCACCAACCCCATCTATTCTCCGCCTCTTGTTGAGTCCCAGCTGATTGGCTGGGTTTCCTTTGGTTGCCCTGCACAGGAGAACGGGGCTGGAAAGCAGGTGAGTGGGGTGGGGAGGGAATGGGGATTTTGCAGTATCCTTCCTTTGCCACGCCTACCAAGCCACACCACGCCCACAGAATGGTAGTAAAAAAATTTGAATTCTACCACTGGTTACGGGGTCCGTGGCCTGCTCTGTAGAGAGCATCCCCAGAGGGATAAGATGGCAGGAGTGGACTGGCTGCCTGACCACCTGACTGTGCTTTTTCTGTTGCTTCTCCTTCCAGGAGCTGATTATGTTGCCTGCCTGCCGGACAACAGCACAGGCAGAGCCGAGTCCATCGTCCGATTCACTTCCCGTTTGCCACAGAACCTGACGGAGGAGATGTGCAGTGCACTTTGCTATGCCGACGGGCAAGACTATGGGGGCTTCAGTGAGGAAGCTGACTGCTTTTGTGGCTTTTCTCTGGAGCCCAACATTTCCTCTGGCTGTTTGCCCTTCTGTGCCAGGCCCCTGGCTGGACCCCTCTGTGGAGGCCCAACGCTGCTTTCCAGGGTCTTTCCGGCTGTGCTGCCCGTGTCCTTGGAGGGCCCCAGAACACGGTGCAATACTTACCAAGAGGTGGCTTTCATTCTCCACCTACCGGTTGCTGTGGGAACCATTCAGTGGGACTTTGGGGATGAAACGGGGCTTTTCAATACCACCAAGACCACCGTCCTTCAGGTCTACACATTGCCAGGACTCTTCAACGTCACAGCCACTGTTTTTGTCGGCAACCGGTTTATTTCGGCGCAGACCGAAATCGAGGTGCTGGCATCCCCGGAGGAAATGGCGCTTCAATGTCCGTCTTTGGTGAAGACCAATGAAAGTTTACAGCTACATATAAGGAACCGTGGAGGAACTGGCCTCTCGGTGGCCTACAACATCACTGTCCAGGACCAGGATCCTGGAAGAGGTGAGGAGTCAGTGAGCCATGCTGAAGCTCTGAGTGGCCCTCAATGTCTTCATTCTGAGCTGAGCTGAACAAATAATTCTGCCAACTGGGTTGATGGGCAATGTTACCCTTCCTTCTGAATCTCCCCCTTCGGGCAGCTTCTCATATATGTGGAGGGCATTGCTGTAAGCCATCCTTCCCCAGCCTCGAATCTCCAAGAAGCATAATTCTTGGAGAATTCTTCTTGAAGATCATCTCATGGTTAGAGACAAGTAATTGTCAAGAACCAAAAAATGACCCTGGAAGATAAAGTGATTTGTTCCCAACCTCTAATTTTCCTTCCATGATAAATAGAAATCAAATTGAAAGTATCTTATGAGACAAGAGACAACTTCTAGTTTAGAGCAACCAAGCTTTGAAAAGTCTTAACCGCATTTTGCTGTGTTGCTTTGATCTGATTTCTGCTTCGGCTTGAGATGGAGGCTGTTGTGAGGAACTGTTATCCATAACAATGAGCAAGCCATCTCAGAGCTGGGACAAAGAGGATCTATGAAAATGCCCAAGACCAGGTAGTTGCAGCCTTCTGTCCTTCCAGGTGTGCAGGTTTGTAGGCTCAGAATTTCTATGCTTCATCAATGCTAAGTATTCTGGGAGAATGATAATTTAAGGGCCTGTCGTATCTCTTGTACAGCTTTAAACCTGAGTTTATGAAAACAGAGTTTGGCACATCTGCTTCTTAATATTTGCAGATACTTAGCTGGCAGGAATCACTAACACTCTAGAAGATAGGCTCAAGATCCAGATGGATCTTGACAGACTTGAACACTGGACCCTATCTAACAAAATGAAATTCAATGGAGAGAAAATTGAAGTCCTACACTTAGGCAAGAAAAACCAAAAGTACACATATAGACTGGGTGAAACCAAGCTCAATAGCATTAACTCTGAGAGGGATCTTGGAGTCTTAGTGGACAACCAGCTAAATAGGAGCCAGCCGTGTGCAGCAGCTGCCAAAAAAACTAATGCAATCCTAAGTTATATTAACAGAAGGATACAATCAAGATCAGGTAATGTACTAATACCACTCTATAAAGCCTTAGCAAGACCACACCTACAGTCCTGCATCCAGTTTTGTTCACCACACTATAAAAAAAGATGTTGAGACTCTAGAAAGAGTGAAGAGAAGAGCAACCAGGATGATGAGGGGACTGGAGGCTAAACATACGATGAACGGTTGCAGGAATTGGGTCTGGCTAGTCTAGGGAAGAGAAAGACCAGGGGAGACAGGAGAGCATCTTCCAATATTTGAGGGGCTGCCCAGAGAGGAGGAAGGAGTCAAGCTATTCTCCAAAGCATCTTTGAAGGCCAGACAAGGAATAATGGATGGAAACTGATCAAGGAGAGATTCAACCTGGAAACAAAGAGAAACTTTCTGACAGTGAGAGCATTCAACCAATGGAGTAGAAGTTGCCCTTGGAGGTTGTGGGAGCGCCATCAATGGAGACTTTCAAGAAGAGACTGGACTGCCATCTGTCAGAAATGATGAAGATTCTTCCGCTTGGGTGGGGGGTTGGACTAGATGACCTACAAGATCCCTTCCAACTCTGATTATCTGTTAAATCATAGGTTATTATAAGGAATCAAATCATACATAGGTTACTAATATGCTATCAAAACAAACAAGGAAAACAAAACAATATAAATTGTAAAGATACAAGCAACATAGTTATAGTCATAAGTGGGAAGATATGGATACTAGGAAGTATGAGAAGAATAATAGTAATCCAGTCTTACTAAGTAGTTTGACAGTGTTGTGGAGTTAGTTGTTTAGTCGAGTGATGGCATTCGGGAAAAAAAATTCCTTATGTCTAGTTGTTCTGGTGTGCAGTGCCCTATAGATAAGAATGTATATACATAAATATAAATTTATATCTTTATAAATGTTATATATTTATATATTCGAAACATAAGAATTTAATTCCGTCTGTGGCCTTTTTCCCCATTTGAAGCAAAATCCTCTTTCTTCTGCAGTCCACACGTCGGACATACTAGCAAAAGGCTGAGGGAATGGTTGATCTATTTCAGGCATCTCCAGATACTTTTAAGACTTGTGGATTTTAGCTCCCAGAATTCCCTAGCCAGTATAGCTGGGGGAATTCCCGTGGCTGAGGAATTCTGGGAATTGAAGTCCACAAGTCTTAAAGTTGCCAAATCTGGAAACCCCTGGTTTAGAAGTATACACTGATCATCACTAATAAAGCTTACTTTTCAAATGAGATTGAACAGGATGGAATCTACACCTAGATTTAGCATAATTGGTTGCTGAAGTACGGAAACCTCTGCAGCTGGAGGTTAAATGAGATTCCTTGAAAGAACTGAAAGAAAGATGGGAAATCAGATTTGTTTTTCAATCCACACATCACAAGATGTAACATGGTTTTAATGGTTTTGGCTTAGCATGAAGTATAAATCTGTCCAATGATTTCTTGAACAAAGTATATTTAAAAAGCCTGATTTAGTATCGTACCTGAAAATGCTTGCCAGTTTGGTTCTGCAACCCAACAGGACAGACACAGACTTCAGATGATAATTAGGACTGCAGAAAAAAACAATGACTACCAACCTGCCTTCCATAGAGGACCTGTATCCTGCATGAGTCAAAAAGAGGGCTGTGAAAATATCTAACAGACCCTCACATCCCGGAACATAAACTGTTTCAACTCCTTCCCTCAAAAATGATCTAGAGAGACCGCACACCGAGACTAGATAACAAAAACAGTTTTTTTCTCAAATGCCATCCCTCTGCGCTAAACAAATTTAATTCTTCTACATCTGTCTGACTATCTACAAAGTCTCCACTACTATGCACTATTAATCTTCTCATCACTCCTTAACCCATCCACCCTCCCACTTGTGAACTGCATGACTGTAACTTTGTCGTCTTGTAATCCTTACTGATTTATATGGACTTTTGATTTGTATGATTGAATTGCTGTTTGTACCTTCATGACTTGCATTAAGTGTTGCACCTGATGATTCTTGACTCTTGATGGAATGTATCTTTTCTTTTCATGTACTTCAATGAGAGTATTTACACTCAAGAACAAAATTCCTTGTATGTCCAATTCACTAACTTGGCCACAATAAAGATCTGTCTATTCTATTCTATTCTATTCCATTCCATTCCATTCTATTCCCTTTCTTCTATTCTATTCTATTCTATTCTATTCTATTCCCATATTCTATTTTATTCTATTGCCATATTCTATTCTATTCTAGTCTATTTTATGTTTTATTCTTTTCTATTCTATTCTATTCCATTCTACATTCCAGTATTCTATTCCATTCCATATTTTCTATTCTGTTCTGTTCTATTCTCTATTCCTAATTCTTATTTCTATTCTATTCTATTCTATTCTATTCTATTCTGTTGCCAATGGCTCGTGAAATTTCAGCTTATTAAATCGAATCGTGCACAAGCTACATTTCATCTGCACATGCTGTGTTCATTTCCATTTTGCTTTTTCCTCAAAGTAGATGGAGAAATGAGCAACATGGACAGGATATGTACAAACACAGTTACTTTGTGTTGTGTCCAACAAGCCAGGACTTGTAAGTCAGTCGCAAATTCTGGTTTAGGACTGGGAACGGCAGAAGCAGAGATGGACTAAATGGACCTCAGCAGATGCTGGCTGTCAAACCCTGCAAGGTGGACAAGCTCAGAAAATAAAAAACAATTCGATTTGTTTTTCAGTTTGATTCTTGCGAGTAGGGTCATGCAATAGGATTTGGAAAGCTGATTGATTTGTATCCCATGTCATGATGGCAGAGTTCCTTTGAGTCTCCTTCCTGTGGGCTGGCCAGTTTCTTTCAATGGTCCTGTTCTTCCTACTCCCTCTGGGAGTCTGTTAGATGTTCTACCATGTTAGCTGAAGAAGCAATTTGGAGATATGTCTTCTTCAGAAAAGGAGAGTTAATTCTTTGGGGAGAATAGATCAGATCCGACTCCTGGCATACTAGCATTGCTTTCAGTGGGATGGGATGGTTCTTCTGGTTGCACCATTAGGCTGCAACAAGTTCATGCTTTAGGAGGCAAATTCTCCTGCAGCTCCTGTTTGCTGCTGTTTTTATAAACCCTCCAATCTTTTCCTTCCTTCCTTCCTTCCTTCCTTCTTTCCTTCTCACCTTCCCTGCCTTTTCCTTCCTTCCTTCCTCGCTCCCTCCCTCTTTTCCTTCCTTCCTTCCTTCCTTCCTTCCTTCCTTCCTTCCTTCCTTCCTTCCTTCCTTCCTTCCTTCCTTCCCTGCACTGCTCCCTTGGACTGGTTTTCAAAATACCTGTATCTTCAGCAGAATAGCAGTGTGACCTCTTGAAGGAGCAAAGCTAAAATATACTAACTGCTCCATTATGGCAGAGGCTGCCACGTTTCCACAGTGAATCTGTTGCTTTTCATCGTGCTCCAGATGTCTTGCTTTAAACATTTAAAGCCTTTTTTAAAAGCTTTTAATGCTTTTAAAGCTTTCAGAGTTTTAATAATTTGCTTGGGGAACTGCCCCTTGTACACGTCTGGTTGGTGTTCATATTTCATTTCTCAGAACATTATCGAGCCCTGAGCAGAATTTTGACATGAAGATTTGATCAACGGAGACTCAACGGAGATAGAAAGACATTTTGCCATCTTGGGCACCTATGTAGTGAGGAGTGGTCCAGCGTTGAACTGTGCCCTCTTTGCAGTGAGATTCAAAACTTTTTACTACCGGTTCTGTGGGCATGGCTTGGTGGGTGTGGCTTGGTGGGCATGGCAGGGGAAGGATACCATAAATTCTCTATTCCCACCCCACTCCAGGGGAAGGATACTGTAAAATCCACATTCTTTCCCCACCCCCCAAGCGGCTTTCCAGCTCCTGTAAAGGGCAACTTAAGAAGACCCAGCCAATCAGCTGGGACTCAGGAGGCAGAGAATACATGGGGGTGGGGCCAATCAGAGGTGGTATTCTGAACTACTCAAAATTTCCGCTACGGTTCTCCAGAATTGATCAGAATCTGCTGAATACCACCTCCACCTCTTTGGGCAGCCCCCTTCTCTCCACCTGGGTAGTTGCATGTAAGGCATTGTAGCCTAGAGTTAGGGGTTTAGCGCGCAATATTTAGTGTTCAAGATTTTGGTCCAGAAGATGATCTGAGTGCAAGTGGCCTTGAATTCCACCAAGGGAGACTGCAGAATTGCTCATAATGTTAGAGAGAAAGGGTGTGTTGCATGCCAAAACTGCATGTGCAGTTTGAATGAATTGAAATTCTTCTTAATTCGTCCCCTATCAGGAAATGTTGTTGACTTCTGGAAATATATTTTGCACAGTCTTCACTCTGAATTGACTTTAACTTTCAGTTACATTCGGTAAATATGAATTGAGATCATGTTTATATTTAAAATTAAATGAGGAAATAGAAGGAAGTAGTGGGGTACCACAAGATTCTGTCTTAGGACCAGTACTCTTCAATATTTTCATAAATGACTTAGATGAGGGAATTGAAGAGGAACTCATCAAATTTGCAGATTACACCAAGCTGGCAGGAATAGCCAACACCCCAGAAGACAAGCTCAAGATCCAAAAGGATCTTGACAGGCTTGAACAATGGGACCTATTCAACAAAATGAAATTTAATGAGGAGAAAAGCAAGGTTTTACACCTGGGCAGGAAAAACCAAAAGTACAAGTACAGATTAGGGATCAAATAAAGAATGATTGGTAGGAAAATGGGGTGGGGAGATTTTCCTGCAGACTTTTTGGGGATTTTCCTAGGGTCTCTGGTCCGTGGGATTTAAAATTATGAGCTTGGTGGTCACTGAGGTCCAAAAGGTTGGCATCTCCTGGACTAGATGACCTCCAAGGTCCCTTTCAACCAGTGGTGGGATTCAAAGTTTTTTACTTCCACTTCTGTGGGCATGGTTTGGTGGGCGTGGCAGGGGAAGGATACTGCAAAATCTCCAGTCAGAGGTGGGATTTGCCGGTTCTCCGAACTTCTCAAAATTTCCGCTACCGGTTCTCCAGAACTGGTCAGAACCGGCTGAAGGCCACCTCTGCTTTCAACTCTGTTATCCTGTGATTCTGTTACGTTAGTTGAGAAAGGAGATGAGCCAAACCAATGCACAGTTTAGGAAGAAGAATTCAAGTCCCTGCTTTTGATTGCTTTGAGGGCCCTTTGGCAACTCCTTGAAACGTGTCTCCTGCTCAGCTTTCGCTCTGAAAGGATTTGACTTTCGGTTCCATCAGATAAAGTAGTTACCACATCTGATTGACTGCAGAACTTCCTGCAACTTGATGTGACTAATTTGGGCACAAACTTGTGAAGTGCCAGCTCTTCTGCCCTCTCTCACCCATGCTTTGAGCGGGAGGCATCTCTTTTTGTGCACTTTTCTTCCTTTCCAGACACATTGACTCATCTCAAACAACCTGGCTCCGCTGAATGATATTCCCATTTTCTTCCTTGGGTCAAAAGCAGCGCTCACAGAGGAGCAGAGCAAATATTTTAATCCAGCTTTGAACAGTTACATAAGTGTTCACCTTAAAAAATGGGATTATGGCTTTTCCTACCCATGGTTGTTCACACACCTCTTCCCTTCCCCAAATTCACCAGGAGAAGGGGAATCTGAGGTGCTGGCAGCAAGGGCAAAGGATTTCTGCTGCCAGGCATTGGCAAAGGCGCCTACCAGGCTCGAGGGTTGCTGTGCTGGTATTTGGCATGGCTGGCTTGGAGCCGCTGCCCCATGCCGGGCACACATTGCCCCCCCCCCCAGTCAAGGGCAAGAGATGGGCTTCACCCTCCCACCCCCTGAAAGGCAGCCCAAAAGCTCCCTCCTTCAAATGCTTCATTGCAAACGCCGGGAAGAGACGGGGAGTCTTGGCTGCAGCTGATGCCCTGTCCTGGTGGGCAACGAGGCAGTCAGTCTGCGATGGGGCTTGAAAGGAAACAGTCTGAGAGATTTTTGCAGCCGGCTCTGAAATGTGGGCCTGTTGAACTTCAGAGGCCAAGGCGTTGAGGCATGACAAGGCATAATGTGTGACACTCACAAGCCCGTGTTGCTTTTATTCTGAGTTGTTATTCCTCCAAGATCAAAAACCTCGCTGCCCGAGTGTAAAATGTATCACCAGGATGTCAAATACTGATAGATTAGAATAGCTGCTACCTATTTTTGTCAGTGGCATTTGCAAGAGAGAATTGCATTTTGATCCTTCTGCCTGCGACAGCAGCTTGAAGGGGTCAAGGGGTGTTGCGGGAGGGGGGCGGGCCTCCATCATGCACCCCTATCCCCTGCCTCTGCATCTGCCACCCTGCCTTGATATCAGGGCTGGGAAAGAGGCTGGGCTTGGACCCAGGAAATACCCCAAATGGAAAGGAAGAAACTCTTGAGCATCTCAACAGCCAGGAAGACACTGCTGGGTTAGTCAGAAGATGCTTTTGCGCAGGAGATCCCATTTGGGGACAAGGAGGATAAAACATTTATGTTTTGAGCTTCTCCATACATCTTTCACTATATATACTGCCAAATTAGATTCTGGTTTAAATCTAAAGATGTTAAACTGAGTAGCTGTGTTATCAGGGAAACTGACTGTGCTCTCCCAGAGATTATGGTGGTTTAATGGCTTTCCCCTCCCCCTATTTTTTAAAAAAATGATTTTTTTTGTTATGGATTTGATTATTTTGTTGATTTTTTGTTTTTAAACTTTGTACACTGCTCATGTATATGTAGCCTGTATACATATATGAGAAGGGGAACTATATAAATTTACCAAATAAATAAAGAAAATGTTAGAAAAAAATGAATCTAGAAAGTCTCAGAAAATCAGTGGCAATTGGGGGGGGAGGAGGGAAGGAGGAGAGGAACAGAGAGGGAGGGAGGGAGAGGGAAGAGAGGAGAGGAAGATAGAGGGAGGGAGGGGGAGAGAAGTTTTGTAAGGGTCCTTTATATCTTGCTCATATTTTATCCTGGGACTAAATCTATTTAGCTCTTTAAAGAAAGGTGATATTTTTGACCACAGGCATCTGTTCTATCAACATGTCCTTCTGGAAGGGATATTTTAAAAATAGCCCCTTGGTGCTCTCTTCTTTTCTGTAGAGATTTTCAGTCCTCCAGGTTCTAGTTGTCCCGAAGGTGCTTTTTCAAGAGGCAACTGGACTTTCTTCTTTTTTCTTTTAAATATGTTTCGCTTCTTATCCAAGAAGCTTCTTTAGCTCTGACAGAATGGTGGGAAAGGGAATAAATCCTTCCATTCCCCGCTATCCAGTCAGAGCTAAAGAAGCTTCTTGGATGAGAAGTGAAAAATCTTCAAAAGAAAAAACAAGGAAGTCCAATTGCATCCAAGCACCTTTGGGACTCTCTTCTTTTCATTCTCCTCTTCTGCTTGGGCAGAATCAGGGTTTATCTTCAGGCAATTTCTGTGGTTCTGAAGCAGACACCCCCCCCCACATCCAAGACCAATTTGCTGCCCTAAAAGGGATTCTAGAGCAGTGGTGGCTAACCTTTTGGGGCTCCTATGCTGAAAATTGCGCTCTTGATTGTGTGTGCTTGCTCACATGCCGGCACCCAGAAGGCAATTTGCACAGCCCTCCACACCCCCTGCGCATGCGCACATGATCCCTCCACGCCACCCACTTACCTGCACTGCAAATGTGCGCACCTCCCAGTTGATTTTCGGGCCTTTTTTGGCCTCCCAGAGGCTTGAGGGAAGCCTCCGTAGCTTTTGGAGACCGAAAAATGGGCCTGTTTTGTCACTTCTGGTATTTCATAGGTTCGTAGGTTCGCCATCACGGTTCTAGAGAAGACTCCCTGTCTTGGGGCTACCATTGAAAAGAATGGAAAAGAAGGGAGCATAAGTGTGGTGCTGGGGAGATTCAGCTTCTGTTTTATAGGACAAGGGGTCCCCAACCCGAAGGCCACGGGCCGCTATCACGCCCATCCAGTCTGTGGAAAAATAGCTTTCCACTATGCTGGTCCCTGCTGCCCAAAGGGTTGGGGACCACTATTGTCGGAAGTCAACTGGAAGGACCAACTTCATTCCAGTCATGTTTGGAGCTATAATCAGAACTGTTTGTTGCAGAACTGTTGTTCCCAAACAGGGTCTAGAAAAACACCTTATCCCAACTTCTAGCACTTACTTTTCCCCTCTCTATTCCAGCAGACTCCTCAGGCCTTGACGATGCCCAAGAATAGTCCTCTTTGACCAAAGGAAGAAATAGCATTTGTTTATTTGTTTGTTTGTCAAACATGTACAAGATAACAAGTGTAGGCATGAATATAAATATGAACAAAGGAAGTGAATACAGATAAATGGGGACAGTAAGACAGGGATGGTAGGCACGCTGGTGCGCTTATGCACACCCCCTTTAAGGACCCCTTAGGAATGGGGTGAGGTCCACGGTAGACAGTTTGAGGTTGAAGCTCGGAGGGGTTGAGGCTGTAACCACGGAGTCGGGTAGGGCGTTCCAGGCATTGACCACTCTGTGGCTGAAGTCGTATTTTCTGCAATCGAGTTTGGAGCAGTTTACCTTGAGTTTGTATCAGTTGTTTACCTATGTGTATTATTGTGGTTGAAGCTGAAGAAGTAATTGATGGGCAAGTTGTTATAGCAGACAATTTTGTGTACTAAACTTAGATCAGACCACAGGCGGTGCAGTTCTAGATTGTCCAAGCCCAAATTTCAAGCCTGGAGGCATAGGGAATTCTACTGTGAGTGGAGGAGTGGAGAACTATTTCCCAAGAAATACCTCTGAACTCGCTCAATCGTGTTATTGTCCAATATACAGTGAGGGTCCCAGGCGGACAAGCTGTATTCAAGAATTGGTCTGGCAAAGGTTTTGTGTGCCCTAGTTAACAATTCAATGTTGCTGGAGAAGATATTCCATGGTGAGTGGGTGAGGGCAGGGCTACCATGCCTCTCCTCACTCCTCCTGGCTCTGCTTTGTGTTAGGGAGGATGGGTCCTTCCTCAGGCAAGGATAGGGTGTGGGTCTTGGGCAGACCCTCCTAGGTAGCTCAAGGGGGCTCTGCTGATGGACCTCAGGACTTTGCTTAGCTTTCCTTTGTTTGGCTGCTTAATAAGTTGTCCCAAGCAGGGAGCTTGATTAGTTTACAAGTCAATAGATTTTCTGAAGTGAAAAAATAGCTCATCCAGTGACCAGTTTCAGGACGCTCTGTGGAATGCAGTTGCTGGGTCTTCCCTTTGGGGGGAGAAGGCCTGAGGATGGGGCTGCCAGTGGGAGGGGATCCTCTCCATGGCCCTTTCTCTTGAAATGTCATTCCCATCTGCAAGCATATCCTGGGCTTGTGAAACAGCTTCAGCCAACTTCTTTGTCCAATCTTCTAGTCCCAAGGTCCATCAGCAGACCCCCCTTGAGCTGCCAAAGTGTTCTGACTCAAGCGTTGTCAAACATAATTAACCACAAACTTGTTTTAAAAGCAAAACCTATTTTATTGCAATGTTGGGAATTGTTTCCATTCCCAGCCAGAACTAATCTTAAACAGTCCCCCAAGATAAGCACACACCTTTTAGTTCTGTGGAATGCAGCCAAAAACAATTGTATCCAATTAACTATAAAAGAAACCAACCAAAGTACAAGAAAAAACCAACCAAATTACGCAGAGCTTAAGGATGACTCGGAGCCGATCAAACTACTTTGCTTCCTGCAAAGGTTTCATCATCTTGGCCTGATTTTTATCCCTTATGGGAGGGACAACCACCTCCCAGTCTTACTCCCGAGTCGCCCCTTTTGTTTTAGCTGCTCTCGCCTTCTAGTACCTCTGTGCACACGCGCACTGGGAACAAGTGCCCCTGGGTCCTCACTGCTGCCAGACTCCGGAGGCTCCCAGGTGGTCCTGGCCTCATCCTTGCATCCGATGCAGGACCCTTGTCCAAGTCCTCTCTAGACTCCCTGACTGGTCCTCTTTGTTCCTCACTGTCCAACTCCTCTGCCATCTGTACCAGCTGCCGGCGAACCACAACACCAGGAGGTTCTGTCTTCTCCTCCAAATGGAAGTCAGTTGTGAAGGTGGCTGCACCTAAGACCCAGCAACCGTATTCCACAGAGCGCACCAAAATTGGTTGCCGGCTGAGCTATTCCCCCCCCCCCCCCCNTCCCCCCCCCCCCCACTTTATACAATCTATTGAATTGTAAACTAATTGAGCTCCCTGCTTGGGACAACATATTAAGCAGCCAAACAAAGGAAAGCTAAGCAAATTTTAATCCTGTTCCATGCACGTAAGTCATGAAATCCCCAGCCACCCCGGCTGATGGCCATGACTACAGAGAACTGAAGGTAGAAGAAGCGGGAGATTCAGCTAGGACCTTAAGCTAACAAGCTCAGGCTGAAGAGGGAGAAGCCTCCTTACATCTGATGAAGAAACCTGAGCAAGGAGTGGGCTGTTGAGGTCAGCCCTGGCCCAGTCTGCCTCAGTGAGAGGGGCTTCTCCTTACATTTGCTGGAATGCCAGAAGAAGACCCTGTCCTTGTCTATTTTGCATCTGGAGCTCCACTCAAGCAGTTGGGACCCTTTGCAGACCCCCTAGATGAGGAGAGGGAAGTTGGAGGCTGCTGGTCTCCCTTGTATGCATTGCTTTAACACTGTGCAGTTGGAAAGACAAAGCAGTGAGGAAACCCGAGTTCTGGACTTTGAGAAGAGACAGGGCAATAATAGAAACAGAATTTTCTGTGCAATCCTTCTCCAAGTACAGCACCATTTTGCTGCTCTTTTGTGTTCCAGATATCTCCACTTCAAAAGATCTGAGTGTCAGGATTCCGGCACTTGCCCGATTAAATAATGAGCTTCAAAAACTTCAAAGGATTTATTGGGAGCTAACATGTCGGCATGACCTGTATGAAGCTGATTCTGAGACACATAATTCACTGTCACCCTTGACCCTGGTTTTCCCCCACGCCTCTGGGTGTATCATAATTCATATTCTCCAACATGTTCATAGCCAAGAGTCATCAATCATGTTCTACAACTAGAGATTTGCGTGGCAGAAATTCTTCCCCCTCTTCCTCCCCATCCGTCACTCCTGCGATGAATCTGAAACCATCTGCTAACATGGTGAACTTCACAGTAAACCAGATCTGGATCATCATGGACATATAGGAATTGCTTGGGATTTATTTATTTATTTGTTTGTTTGTTTGTTTGTTTTGCAATTTTATTTTCACCAAGCTTTCCCCATCTGGCAGATAAAGATGGAACCCTTGCATGTGAAGTTCAGACAGTCTAACCTGCAATTGTTTCAACAAACCTCAGTTGATTGTAGCTTTTCATGGTCCGGGGAGGAGGTAGGGGCAGAGTTATTAACCATGAGACTGTTACTCTAGGTTCTTCCTGCTCTTGTGCTAAGCCAGGGTGTGCAATAATTCATTGGCAATTTTGGGAAGCGCATCCCAAAGTCCACTAGTCCACAGAGCTGTGCATTTTGATTTCCCATAAAAGCCTTTTTGGGGAAGTGGGCTGGGGGGAGCCATGGTGAACATTGAAAGGGAGAACAGCATCCTTCCTTCTCCATATCCCTTAAACCCCAAAGTTGTTTTTCCTCTAGTGTGTAGGAGGAAAGGGAACAGGAGACGTAACTGGCTGTAGTATTTCTGTACAGGTGGATTCAAAATTCAGGATGGGGCTTGAATTTCAGAAGGAAGTGCCAAGAAGTCCCTCACACTGTCAAAAGTTGGTCGTTTTGTTTTAACTTAAACATACATTGGGAAACTGCTACAAGCAAAGTGACTGTCATATTGCTTTTGTCCCCCTGGGCCATTGTTCAGTGGCCTCCTCTCCTATTTTCCAGAAAACAGCAGGCCTTGTTTGTGAAGTCCCCAAGGTTCAAGCTGGACTTGACCCTGCTAAGAACAGGGTGCACCCAGGATTGAACCTTTGGCTCCCACAAAGCCCTTGCATGTTGCTACCAGGAGCTCATGAAAGATGGAGTTGGTGGAGTCACACACTTCAACAGGAGCATGGTTTATTTTGCTTCGGCAACTTGGGTGAATCCAATCAGTTCTGGTTTATTCATTGCTAAACAAACCAGGGTGGGGAAGCTTTTGATTGTGGAGAAGAGGGAAGCGGAAGTGGGGGGGGGGGCAANAGGGGGGGGGGGGGGGCAAGCAGAGAGCCAGCCACACTGTCTCCCTTCTGTGGATTTTATTTTCTGCAAGGGAGTTCACTGCTTTCTGAGCCAGACGGCTTCTATCTGACGTCAGAAATCCTTGGCATTTGAACAGGACAGGGTTCTTTCTGTAATGCAAGAGTGGAAACAAACTTGGTGCTGCTCTCTTGTCCTCCCTTGGAAAGGCAGAGCTATGTGGCTCCTTGATCGCTCCCTCCTTCCTTTCTCTTTCATGGTTTCTCTTTCCAGGCAGCCACAAAGAGGCAGAAGTGAATGTCTTCAGTAAATACGAAGTTCTGCCTTCTCAAAGCCTCAATAAATACAATGTTCTCCTTGCATTATTTTTTGAAATGAAAAGCAGATTCACGAGGCTGCGTTGGACAGTTGGAGAAAAGGAAGAGGAGAGGGAGAGAGAGCGGGCTCATCTGCACCTTTTCCCTTTCGGCTCAAAGCAGGTTTAAATTGGGTGGGCTATTTTGACTGGAGAAAGGAAAGCAAAATGCATTCCCACGCCCCTCTATCAGGCACCTTGAATTTCATCTTCCCAGGCTGATTTTCTTTAATGGGAAGATTTGTGCTTTCAGCATCTTTCAGCATTAAGTTTAGTCTGAGCTTTATTTCCCAGCCGGAAAAGGCTTTATTCCCATATTTAGCAATTAGAAAAATGGCTTTTGAAGAATAAATCAATCTTGATCCTGGGTTTCCTGCCTGGTGGCAAGTTGAGAAGGAGGGAGAGAGGGGCCCAAGAGGAGAAGGCTCATTCAGCCTTTCCATCCTCTCTAAAACAAGGATGCCCTGGCTTTGCTCCCTGCCCATTTTGGGGGCAGGAACTGGACTGGTAGAGCTGGATGGAAGAAATGGGGCTTGGGTGTGTTCTGGGATTACACTGGAATTAGTTTGTGTAAATGGTGTGAATCTGTCATAGGTGAAAGAATTATTCCAAATGTATCCCACAGTGCTTTCCCTTTACCCCCTTAAAGACTAATTCTGCAGAAACTTTTGAGATGCTACTTGGACTCCTGAGGGTTGAAGCTCCTCTGACTGGATACTTTGGTTATCAAAAACAAAAACTGGGCTCCTATTTGAGGCTGATGGTGAAGGAGAGGCCAAAAACTTGGGGTTTTTTTGGGGGGGGCTTTTGTTTCCACCTCCCCCCCCCCCNACCCCCCCCCCCCCGACCTCAATCCAGTTTTCATCTTCCATCATGCCCCATCATGCCCAAAAAACAAGTCCAGGGCCTGGAGGATTTGCAGAAGGGAATTCTTTCACTGGGGAGGGGTTAGGTTAGCTGGACTCCCCCCTCAAAAAAGGCTCTGATCAAGTGGTGAACAACGTTGTGCATTTGAGACCATGTGAACCTGAAGGATAGGAGGAACCAGGCATTCTCTTGGCTGAGGGAGTTTATGGAAACCCTCGGACGGATTGGCCCTTCCCCTGGCTCCTTTTCCATCTAGGCAGGTTTTGTGGGGAGTTGCTGAGAGGATCTGCTGGCTTGTGTGTTGGATCTTGCAAGAGAAATCTCTTACTTGTCATGCTCATTGGGCTTGCTCAAGTGCTGATTAGCAGATCCTGGGTAGTAACATCCATTTGCCCACCATTCTTGGCTTAGCAGCTGTGGTTGTGAGTGCTGCCTGCACTCTCTTCTCTGCAACGAAGAAGCTATTGAGGTTAGAGGGTATTTTTCTTCCCCCCCTTCTATGGGCTTCTTATCCCATGCTTGGGAGGGAGGGGCTTAGAAGGGAATCCCCAACATTCCCAACTGCTGTCCCAAAGGGGCTTTTTTTTTCAGGAGGCAGCTAGACTTTCTGGTTTTTCTTTGAAGACGTTTCGCTTCTCATCCAAGAAGCTTCTTCAGCTCTGACTGGATGGTCATTTGCATCCTTTTTAGAGAATCATTGAGTCCACTTGGAGGTTTCTCTGTGTCCTCAGGGTGACCTGAGTGGTGCTCCTGGTTCTCCTAGCCTGCAGTTTTTCTTATGGAAATCCATTCCTCCTCCCACACCATTCAAAGGGTGTCCACCGCAAATTGCAAATTGCGTAGCTAAAAGTCTGTAGAGATTCTCAGACATGAAGATGTTTAGCTTCTCATGCGAGAAGCTTCTTCAGCAGTGGGGAATTCCAAACTGCTGCCTAAGTGCCCCACTCACAGGGAAGCACTGGGGACTTTCTTCCTCCACAGTCCCAGCTTAACCCCCCCCCCTTTCCCTTTGTGAGTTTTTTTTTCTACCAGCTTCCCCTTCCTCCCCCCCCCCAAAAAAGAATTGGCCCCGTTCTGACAGTCTTCAGAGAGAGATGGGGCCAAGGGAAAGACGGACGGTCTTGGTCCGTTGGATGGAGCATCATGCCAGCATTCCAGAGCAAATTAGGGAAAGCAGAGAGGCCAACTTCAGGAGTTCTTCCAGCCCCTTTTGGGGAATTATCCTGCTGCTCCACAAGCTGACCGAGGGACAGCCGGAGATGCAAACCCCTGTAAATAATTTCTGCCCAACTTTCCATAGAGCTGCTGGCAAAATAAAGGGGAAGTTACGTCTGGAGGTTTTACAACAGGCTGCGGTTGATATTTCCACTGACTGAAGAATCTCAGCTCTTCGGGGAACAGAAGGGGTGGGAGCATAAAAACCCCTCTGCGATCCATGAATATTTTTGTGACAGCATCTTATTTTTTAAAAAAACCCAGACAATGGGGACATTTATTTCTGACTAAGCACTGCCCCGAGTTTGACTGAAGGTCCCTGGCTCTGAGGCCTGTGGCATTCTCTTGTGAATGTGCATGCAAATATATGCACAGTGTGGGCTTGTTTATGAGGGGGAAAAGGCTAGGGCCCCTCCCCATCCATCTGTGCTGCTGAACTGAGTTGGCAGCTTGGACTCACTTCTGAGGCAGGGGTCTCCAACCCTGGCAACTTTAAGACTTGTGGACTTCAACTCCCAGAGTTCCTCAGCCAGCAAAGCTTTCCCCCAACAATCTAGGTCCTCGTTTTACCCACTTTGGAAGGATGGAAGGCAGAGTCAACCTGGAGCCAGTCAGGATTGAACTGCTGGCAGTGGGCAGAGCAGAAGGAAGGGAGGGAGGAAATAGAAATAGCCCTTAGACCTATATACCGCTTCTCAGTGCTTTTACAGTCCTCTCTAAGCAGTTGACACAGTCAGCCTATTTCCCCCAACAATCTGGGTCCTCATTTACTGACCTCAGAAGGATGGAAGGCTGAGTCAACCTTGAGCCAGTCAGGATTGAACTGCTGGCAGTGGGCAGAATTAGCCTGCAATACTGCATTCTAACCACTGTGCCACCACAGCTCGTTTTATAAGTGTGATAAATGGTCATAACTCACTTCTTTCAGTGCTGTTGTCACTTGGAATGGTCATTGAATGATTGGTTGTAACTTGAGGACTACCTATATTTCAGCAGGCTCCAGCCATGGTCACTTGGTGGGGGGATCTGAGCAGACATTGGGCAGTCTGGCTTATGGCGCACAGGTGCTGTGCCGATGCACACAAGACATTTTGCTCCCTCTCCAGAACAGGAACCCCAAAAGCAGCCGCCCCCTTGGGTGCCCTTTGCTAACCCTGGGATAGGGACCTCCAGCCAAGAGGCCACCCCAGGCCCCCTCTTCCTGGCTGGGCCGCTCAGCAGAGAGAAGGGCAGAGAAGGGCAATGTGGGACTGACTTGGCTGTTCTGAAGGTCTTGGTCCAGGTCTCTCTTGGCTTGGTCTTCAGTGTGAACGTGGCCAATTCTTTCAGGTGGCCTTCTGTGGACTCCAGGAGTGAGCTGGACTTTAGGTGCTTGGCCCCAGGCATGTTCATCGGGGGGGGGGATCTGAGCAGTGCTAGGAAAGACCTCTTCCCAGGTAGCCCTTNCTGGACTTTAGGTGCTTGGCCCCAGGCATGTTCATCGGGGGGGGGGATCTGAGCAGTGCTAGGAAAGACCTCTTCCCAGGTAGCCCTTGATGTGGTGGAAAGCGGTTGGTGTCTGGCTGGGTAGCTGTTGAAGTTTCTCCCCAGCATTCGGCTTCCCCTTGCTCGTTGCTATGTTCAGACATTTTTGCAGGGTCCCCTCGGTAGAGTGAAGTTTTTGGAAGGAGAAAAAATGTTTTTCTTCTCTGGGTTGATCACTATTGCAGACCCTGCTTTATGTAAGGCCCAGACTCTCCCTCCTTCAGACAATAAGAATGAACTTTTGAAAACTGGGTATTTCAAAAGGAATTCTTTATTGAAAAGGAAGATATCCAGATGATGTTCAAAGCAGGGTCTAATACGCCTCCAGGCATGCAGCTTAGATAAAGGGAGTTAGAACCCCTCCCCTTAGTCGGTGTGGATTTCACCAATACGCAGAAGCAACAACATGTTAATTCCCCCGCTTTTTTTTCTGGGAATATAGTTGAGAAAAGCTTCCCAGGAAGCTTCTTTTGGAGCTGGAATTATTATGGCCTCTACTCCTCTTGCTTTCTCTCCAAGAGGTGACAAGTTTCCAGGCATCTGGGCTCCATTCCCCAGTTGCATTTCATGTGCAAGTTATACAGATTCAATACAAGAATTAAGATGTTCAGGTTACATAAAAAAAATGATTACTTGTATCAACCCCCCTTCTTCTTCCATTTAAGAGTGACAAATACACAGATCTGACATATGATACTCGAAACCCTAAACCTGGCTTTGCAAGACATTGCTCCTATGATCACACAGCATGCTAGGCTAAGACAGACCTATAATGGGATGGTTTCATGTGAAGGCCTGGTACTTCATGCAGCATGCCAAGATAAGCCTTTGGTCAGCTGTGTACATCCAGGGGAAAAAAAGGAAAAGCAAATTTGTTTTCATTTTGTTGACAGGAGAATGTCCAGCCCTTGTTCCTTATAAAAATGGTCCAAAGGCCACATTTACATAGCAAATGGTTACTGAATGAACTCATATTCTGGGTTTGTACAATATGTTGAACCCTAAAGTAGTCAAAGGAGCTAAATTTGGACAGTACACTAAGTCACATTTTAGTTCTGTGTTTATTTATTTATATCCTGCCTTTATTATGGTTACAAATAACTCAAGGTGGTGAACTTATCTAACATATCCTCCTCCTCCTCCTCTTTTCCCCCACAGCAACAACCCTGTGAGGTGGGTTGGGTTGAAAGAGAGAGGGAGGGACTGGCCCAAAGTCACCCAGCTGGCTTTCCTGCTAAGGCTGGATTAGAATTCACACTTTATCACCTGGTGGTTTGACCATGAGATCAAACTGATCAACTAAATAAGTTTTACATTTTTAAGTAAAACTGATACTACCCAAGTTGAACACATTGAGCAAATACTACAGGTGTGTATGTGTGTGTGTTTGTTGTATTACAATGTTTAATTTTCAGGACATGTTCTTATGTGCTTGTCATGTGAACAATAACATGCATGCCTCCCAATCAGCCATCAGTGATAAAACCCGGCAGAAAAATGCTTCTCGCATTGGAGATATTTAAACACATTCATCTGCCGCTCATCCTGCATTTCATGCAAACCACCCTGTAGAGTGGGATGGGCTACATGAGGCTCTACAGACCCCTTCCTTTTGGGGGGAAGAGTTCACAACCCCCTCAAACATCAATGGTTTGAACAAATGAGTTGCTTCCATGAGGAATTCTGCAATGTCCTTTCATTTTCATTCTACAGAACTTGAAAGGGAAAGGAATGGCTTTCTTACATGCCAGCAATCTTCTGTCCAAGATTTGCAGCAGGATCATGAAAAGGGATGTTAAAGCAACATGTGGTGCTTTGTCAATAAATAATGACAATGAAATGGCGAAGCTGAGAGAGGCAGGAAGGATTGGTGGCCAAGCTGCTCTCCCTCTCTTGTCCTTCTCCTCATTTTTCCTCCTGAGTGGAACTATTTAGCAATCACCTCTGGAAGGCAACTGTGTTCCAGTTGAATTTGGACCTTTCTGGCTCTTCACATCAAATTTCTAGATCTGGTGTGTTTTGCTTTATAAACTATAAAGAGGTTGCCATCATTTCCCACTGGTCTAAAAGCCATTTTCTAATGCTCTCTCTAATCGCATTGGTGTCTTTCTGTTCAGTTTGCAACAAAAAAAAATGCTTAATCTACTTAATCTTACGTAGCTTTTTCCTCTGGTAATATTACACTACTAACTAGAGTATACAAACCATTTGCTAGACTAATACTCGAATACAGCTCATCAGTCTGGAACCTGCATTACATATCTGATATTAATATAGTTGAGAAAGTCCAGAAATATTTCACAAGAAGAGTTCTCCACTCCTCTACTCATTGCAGAATACCTTATGCCACCAGACTCGAAATTCTAGACCTAGAAAACCTAGAACTATGCCGCCTTTGATCTGATCTAAGTATAGGATATAAAATCATATATTGCAATGTCCTACCTGTTAGTAAATACTTCATAACAAAAAATCATAAATAAAGTAAATTAGTAAATAAATCATAACAACACAAGAGCAAACAATAGATACAAACTCAAGGTAAACCGCACCAAACTCGATTGCAGGAAATACGACTTCAGCAAAGTACGGTCAATGTCTGGAATACTCTACCTGACTCTGTGGTTTCTTCCCCAAACCCCAAAAACTTTAACCTTAGACTGTCTACTATTGACCTCACCTCTTTCCTAAGAGGTCTGTAAGGGGTGTGCATAAGCGCACCAACGTGCTTACCGTCCCTGTCCTATGTTTCTTTTATTTTTCTTATATGTATCCATGTATTCATAGCTATGTTTTTATTTATACCTATTATCTTGTAAGCAATTGACAAACTCAATAATAAAATAAAAATAAAAAATAAAAATTTATGTTGCATTCAATTACTGGTTCTTGTTGGGCCCAATTGCCCTTAGCAGTTTTCATAATCCAGTGGCCCGCACAACACCTGTTCTGCCCTCAGGTAATAAGGAAATGTCATCCTACCCTCCTTATTTAACTAAACTTTAGTCATAGCCAGTTTGGTCCTCCCTTGTCTTCCCCTGTTCCTTGCCTTGTTTATCTAGAATATCAGAATAGAAGAATTATAAGAATAGAAGAGAGCTGGAAGGGACTTTGGAGATCTTCTAGTCCAGTCCCCTGCTCAAACAGGAGAACCTACACCGGTTCAGACAAGTGACTGTCTAATCTCTTCTTCTTCTTCTTCTTCTTCTTCTTCTTCTTCTTCTTCTTCTTCTTCTTCTTCTTCTTCTTCTTC
>BHFT01010883.1:0-11730 GCA_004320025.1 Laticauda laticaudata
AGAATATTGCACACAGGAACTTTAAAGTCACTATATAAACTGATCTTTTGAAAACATTATGGACCTTTTGGCAAGCTGACTACTTTGAGCAAAGTCATATTTCAGGCTTCCGTTTTCTGAGCCAGTTCATTATCGCAAAGAACTACTTATGATTTCATGTGAGGTATTAAAATTCTCAGATCCTTTGAATTTGCACTATCCAAATGGTGTTAAATTAGTACCCGAAAGTCCAAAGATACCTCTGCTCTCGTCTGAAGAATACAACCACATCGCAGTCCGCTTATGGACATCTCACTTCTAGGATACTGACTTCAACCAGGACAGCGTTGGAGGAAGTGTTCGGAACCGAGCCTAGACCATACATGGCACTCCTAAAAGGATGCTCCATCACTGCCTGGACTCTTCAATATTCTCTGTTCTGCTGATTCAGTAAAAAGCTGAACTCAGGCATCTTGGCTCTGAAAAATTGCTTCTCTGCATTTTGAGGAACAGGATCAAATTGAACCTTTAGGCTATAATCCGCTTCACCACAAATTATCCAACCAATGATAGCCTCATCTCACCAGTTTATGGAAAACTAGAACATTGTAGCTCACGAAGGAAAACACCAGAGGTCAGGATCTGCTCCAAAAGCACCCATGCTAGGACATCATGTATATCAAAACAATGTTCCACATTATACCTATACCAGCAAGCTAATGTCATATGTCTGCAGAGCTATCGTCACGTCTGAGAACAATGGTTTCTGCTCTCCATCTCTAACTTCTCAAGAAGTCAATCCATTCTTTTTGACGAGGCTAGTCCTTGAATGGGCTTAGGCTCTGCGAAAGGAAGCCATACTTTCCTCACTTCGTTGAGCACTTACTCATGATAGAGTATCTTGGTTGATGATAGTCTTCTGCACTTTCAACTCACACGTCTTCATTCATGGAACTCCTCCTCGGGGCACACCAACTCATGATTTCAGATCTGCTCCTACATCTCCTTTTCATCCAATATAGTTTTCTCTGGGAATATTCCAAATCATTTTTCTCTAGGAAGGATGGAACTTAGAATGGGTAATTTAAAAGAAACAATCTTGTTTTCTTATCCCATCCACTCTTTTGATATTTGAATGTGATATGGAGCTTGTATAAGAAGAAATGGATGGCAACTACAATGTAGATCTTAAGATTTTGTTTGCAGTTTCTTAATGTACAACTTGGAAGCAGATTGTGATGATCCGGGGTGTGGCACAAAGGCAACACAGTCACATAAATAAGAAAAGTTCTTTTAATATTTCCAACTTTGCCCCCAATGTCCAGTTTCCTTTGGCTGGAGAAAAAACTCGCCCAAAAACAATCTTTAAATGGAAGAAATTCAGTCAAAAACGAAGTACATATGAACTGTAAATAAAAATCCATACAAACCACACTGCAGCAATTAACTGGACAAGGCAGGATAAGGAATTGCGAACTTCAAAGGCCAACAAAACACACAAAGTTGGCAAGATGCCAGAAGCCAGATAAGCCTTGACAAACAAAAGTAACTCACAGTTTTCTTCCAGCAACTTTGCTGTGCATAGCTTGCCTTTTTAAACACTGTTTTCCCAGCTGCAGATAACGAAGGAGATCAGGGCCCTTTTCTCCCCCCTAAGCTACGTAACTCATGTTGCTCCCTTCTCTTTTCTTCCCTGCATGCCCTTGGATGAAGAGCGGGTGGGCCTGGATCTTCTTCTGAATTCCCTCTACCTTGCTCTACCTCTCCCCTGCTCTGTTCAGCTGGACCGTGCCTTTCTCCAGTTTCTTCCACAACCAATGGAGCCACAGCCCCACTCCCTGTCACCTGCTCAACCTCCCCTTCAGAATCAGATTCCAACAGAGGCATAACACTGATGTAAAACTCAAAACAAATATAGATGGCTTTCCAAAATGAACTGGAAAAAAAACCCAAATGGAATTTAGGAGAGAGTCAAGTGCCATTTTTTTTTCATTTTCAGGAAATACAATGAAATACAAAGGAAAGAGGATGAGGGACAGCAAACTTGATAAAATATTTTTCAGAATAATCTCAAAAAAGTAATTTTACAAAACTTGATGTGAGTTGGCAGTGCAATGTTCATGGAAAGAAGGTAAATGCAGTTATGAAAACCTCAGGAAGTGAATGCACTAGTTTGAGAAGACTCAAATCAGGTTCAAGACTGCATTGCAAGAACCTCTTGGAGAAGACATTGAAGAAAATCAGGATCAGCTTTAGGGAAGAAAATGAAGCCAAGAAAGAGATCAAAGGAGCTGCTATTAATTTCGAGAAAAGACAACAAGAAGAGCCATGTTGGTCTTTGGGAGTTGAAAAACAGTGGATTCTACAAGCACCTTTTCTGACTTATACAATCCCTTACTTGGAGAAGGAAGAAGACAGCTCTCTTCTAATAACTGAATGATATTACCAGAAGCTGAAGATCTGTTCACTATTATTCCAGAGTGTGAACAAAGAAAAAAAATGAATGTAATGAATACAAATCCTTCTGGTTGAAGGAGAGGAAAAACATTTCAAAAGAAACCTAAAAGGTTAAAGGATAGCAACTGGACTAAATTTTATTAAACTGTAACATTTCATCACTCATAGAAGTAACTTCTTCAAATGTTCAAATGTACAGTATGGTAACTTTGCAATATGTTTTGGGGAGAAATACTTGTAGTTGGTATGGCAAGAGTTAATACATTCCAATGACATTGAATCTCTGCCAAACTTAATTTGTTCATTTTGATTGAAGAAGTTACTTGGATGAACAACAAAATGTCTCAGTTTAATAAACTTTGGTCCAGTTGCGATCATTTAACCTCTTTAGATGCTTTTGGCTTAGATAGTTGAGTCTTCATTTACATCTTAAAAGAAAGAGAAGTTTAAGAGATGAGCCAGTAAACCAGACCAGTTTAGTTTCCCTTTCATGATTGTCTCAACAGAAAGACCAAGCAGCCTTCAGTCATGGAAATATTAACTAGGATTCCTGCAGAGTGGAGGGGTTGAGATAAGTGTTTTTGGTTTTTTTGAGATTTCTGAATGTAAATTTCTGCTATTGCTAATCAGAAGCCTTATGAAGCCTGTATGTACAGCAATTAATCTAAAACTGCACACATCCTTTTAAAAATAGCAACATTTAATTTGAAAATGTATAAGTCATGGATCCTACTCTTCAGAACATTATGCCTCAAGAGATTAGATTAGCCAAACCCTATTGGCCTTTGGTAGCAGAGATAGTGTCAGGGTTCCAGCAGTTACTCCAATTAAATCATGAACCTTGAGCCACTCTCCCAAAATTAAAGAGGATTTATTTGAAGTTAACGTTCTATGTCTGGCACGAATCTGGGCGTAGCCAACTCTGAGATACATAATTCACTGTCACTTTTGATACTGCTTTTCCCCCCACCTCTCTGTATCATCCAACAAAAAAAATGTCCATAGCCAAGAATCATCAGTCATGCTCTCCAACTACATTTTTTTCATGACAGAAGCTTTAGCCATCTAATCAGTCTTTGAAGAAAATATGAATGGAATGTACTTTCTATTCCACACTGTGTTTCACTCCCCCGCCCTTCTTTCTGTTGTCAACAATAAAACGTGTATGCAAAATGATTTATGAGTTGACAGGTACATTGAGATGTTTTCCCTTCTTCTCCTTTGGAATCCTCCTGAGATATAAATAGGTTTGCTGGATCATTGTCAGGACCACCTACCTGCCAGGGCTGAAGCCATGGAGCTCCCAAACTCTTTTTGCCCTCCTTCCTTCTCCTCTTTGATCTGGAGGAATATGCAACATTCAAGACATGGGCCATAGTCTTCATGACACTGTAGAAATTGTAATGATATCGGATCCATATTCTCTCCCTTTCCTCTTGGGTCTCCAATGGTGCTTTCTGGATGCATCTTCTACGGCCTTTGATGGAAGAGACATGCTTTGAAAAAGAATAGTGAAAATACTGATCTTCAATTAGAGGTATCAGAAAGAAAGTGATTTCAAAGTCATCATCCTTTGGCCTTTCTTTTNCTGACTCCTTATCAAATGCTCAAGGGCTCCCACGATCCAGACTTTCTCTTCAATGGGTCCCAGCAAATCTTCAAGTATTAAATGGAAAAAAAGAATTCTATCCCAAATGTTCACATATTCTATGAAGTGAACAAAGACATTGACTTGTCTCCACTTGAAGATGGCATCCCTCAGGGGTGCTGTATGGCCAGTCATTGACAACTGTTGGGATATAACAGCACAAATTCCATTCCTGATGAGCATAGGAGTAAAAGTCCTCATGAAATTCTCTCCTTTTTCTGTGTCTGAAGTAAAAACACCAATCAGAGTCCACCTGAAATGGAGGAGCAGTTGGACAATTCTTGAATACTCGATGCCTTCTTTAGGGAGCATGCGGTGGAAAAAAGGAAAATGACTTTTATCACTCAGAGCCTCCGAAGCAGTTCCATCACTGATCTGGAAAAGCAGTGAAGAGCAGAGAGTGATATTTTGGGTTAGATCAGGGTCCAAATACTTTTGTTGTTAATTGTAAAGTCATGTCAAACCCATCTTGACCCCATGGACAATGTTCCTCCAGGCCTTCCTGTCCCCTACCATCTTCTGGATTTCATTTAAGCTCACTGCCTATTGCTTCAGTGACTCCATCCAGCCACTTCATTCTCTGATGACCTGTCCATCTCGGGTGGCCCTGCATGGCATAACTCATAGCTTCAGCTGCAAGCCCCTTCACCATGACAAGGCAGTGAACCATGAAGGAAGGACTCACTGGAGAATAGCCTAATGTTGGGAAGGGTTGATGGCAAAAGAAGAAGGGGATGGCAGAGAATGAGAGAGCTGGATGGAGTCACTGAAGCAGTCAGTGTGAGCTTAAATGGACTCTGGAGATAGTAGAAAAAAGGAACATTGTCCATGGGCTCATGATGGGTCAGACACGATTTTCCAACAACAACAGTGATGATGATGATATCATTTCCAAAGACCATAACTTTTGATTTTGATTTATTATTAATCAGAGAATTATTATGATCATAGAAACCAACACTTCTCAGCAAACTCTGGAAGATATCTTGAGACAATGATAATAATATCATATCATGAGAATAAAAGATGGTGTTACAACAGGTATTTAGTTCCTTAGGCATGTGTACTTCAGAATCCTTCATTAGTTCTGGTAAGTCATTAATATTTAGGCTGAATTACAATAGTTCCAATATGCATGCTTGTGTTATCCCTGTTAATTATTAATCCAACTTGTTATGACTTCATTGAGCCCAAACCACATTCTCAAATAAGTCCTTTTAGAAAGGGCTTTGATCAGGGTCAACAGTCTAAGTTCCATTTTAAGAGCAATCAATTTCCTCCATAGTGTTTCTTTGTTTAACATGGCAAATGCTGTTCTGGGATCTGTAAAAGCAGCAAATTGTTGTTTTCATTGATTGACATTTTGTAATTAAATAGTTCAAGACAAAGCAGTTGGGAAGAGTTGATCAACTCTTTTGTCTAGAACCTGCTTGTTCTTCTGAAAGCAATGCACTTTTCATATACCCAAAGTCAACTCTACTCAAGATGAACCTCGCGTATAGTTTAGCCACAAATATCTATTAGAGAAATTGGGCAATAATTGCTAAGTTCTTCTTTATAGCCCTCTTTTTATATATAGGAACCACTATTGCCAACAATGTTACAGACATGATTAATATGTGTGAATGGAACAATCAGTCAGGATATTTTTTAAATAGTTCAGCCAATAGAAAATACTCTTTTAGGGTGCTAGTTCTCTTTCAGTCTTTTCTGTTGAACTTGATCATGAATATATTAGGGTGAATAATAATTGACATGTTGGCTAATACCTTTATAGTTTTTTTAAAAAATAAAGTGCCTCATTAATGTTGTTGTTCCAACAAGTCTTTAAGAAATGATGTTATATTAACTGCAGGTAAGATCATCATTGGGATTCTTTTCACCAATTACTGATTTGTTCACAATTGAAACTATTAATTTGTTTAACATTGTATAAAAAATCTAAACTTCCCATCATTGTTCCCCCTTTCTTTTGTACAGAAGACTTTTTGATTGGACCTGGAGCCTCTTCTCACTTTCCCAAATGTTAGGAATGATGGTCACCTAACAGTTGGGTTGGAAATATATAAACCAGGATAGTAATTTCATACTGTATCTTTAAGAGAATGCTGTAATNTGCCTATAAAAGAAGCCTTGACAGCCATCCAAAACAAATACAACCCCCCCAAGTACATCCTAGATCTTACCAACCACTGCCTATCCAATACATACTTCACCTACAATGGTCAAAAATACAAACAAATAGAAGGAGCATTCAACATCACTCTCACTATGTTTCCCTGAGCGCACTCATTCTCCTAACAGGGAATACCTCAACACCAAGGATACAGCATGTCCACCCAATGCAATAGGAACGGTATCATAATGATGCAGTATGTCTTCTTTGATTCCTTGCCCCCTGTCCAATGGGAAACTCAATTCCTATTCAGGAAAGCTATAATGGCCATCATGAAATATAGCTCTAGAATTCCATAGAGAAGATATATTTGATTTATCACTCATTCACCTCCTCACTTACTTTATCAGAAAGGGAAACACACACATACACAAACCTGTGGAATTTTGTAGGTGCCTACTAATGATAACACTTGGGTGGAAATGTCCCTCTTAGCTCCATCAAGAAGAGCAAAAATATGGTCCTTCCTTCCACAGCTGTAGTTGGGAACATTAGCATCTCCAGTTGAGAGCATGTCCAGCAAGGCATCTGAAGTGCTAAGGGTGTTCAAATAGTTGTCATGGATATTGTAGCCCAATGTGAGATTGTGGAGGATCTGGGGATTCATGTTGACCAGTTGAATGGCAAAAATGAGGCATAGCATTTTAAAATGATTTGTAGATAAAGTACTGTAAAAAGATTTCATGATATCATCAACAACAGAACCCTTTTAAAATCATTTTTGTCTCCACAAGCCTGCAAAGTCATAAGCCAATACAGATCCAAAATCAGAATTAAAAATTAGTCATCTATCAGCACTTAATTTTTAGGAGCATTGGGATGATAGGATGGAGATAGTCCTATGCTGGAATAAAAAAAAGGGCAAATCCACAATAATATGTAGCAGAATTAACTTTCATCTTCCCAATAACCAGAATTCAAAATCATTCAAACATTAAAGTAGATTGATCATAAAATGAAGATGTTTCATAGGTGATCAAGAAAAGCAATTTGAAAAATAAGTCATCCTTTACATCTATCAGGACAAGACTCTCAATATCATGAAGTGGTTATAAAAATAGGCTGGACAAGATTATGTAGAACTATTTCAATCATTACTTTAAAAAAGAAGTCAGTATTGAAGTGATGAACACAGATAGATACAGATGGATACATATTGACAGAGTTGGAAGGGACCTTGTAGCTCATCTAGTCCAATCCCCCATCCAAGCAGGAGACCCTATACCATTTTTGATAAATGGCAACCCAGTCTCTCCTTGAAAGCCTCCAGTGATGAAGCTTCCACAACGTCCAAGTGCAACATCTGTTCCATTGGTTGATTGTTCTCACTGTCAGAAAATTTATCCTTATTTCTAGGTTGAATCTCTCCTTGATCAGTTTCCATTATTCTTTGTCTGGCCTTCGGATGCTTTAGAAAATAGCTTGATCCCCTTCCTCTCTGTGGCAGCCCCTCAAATATTGGAAGACTGCTGTCATGTCTCCCCTGATCCTTCTCTTCACTAGACTAGCCAGGCTCAGTTCCTGTAACCGTTATTCATGTGTTTTATTCTCCAGTTCCCTAATCATCCTGGTTGCTCTTTTCTTCTTTTTCTAGAGTCTCAACATCTTTATTTTACTAAGGCTTTATAGATTATTAGTACCTCCCTTGATCTTGATTGTATCCCTCTGTTAACAGAATTGAGTGGGGAGAGGAAAATAATGTAAACTTTTTTTTGGTGGGGTGGGGGGAGTTTTCTGTCCTCCCCTTATTTTTGAACATTGCCCAGAAGAAAAGAGGGAAACAATGGAAATCAACACAATTCAAGATATTAGATAGGTCCTGCAACCTAGGAGAAAGTGACATAAAAATAAAACAAGGGTGTAAGAACTGCAAATGGAAGGAATGCAACTCCATCACACTGAATGACTTACGTATGAGACTGACTATAAGGAGCCACGTTGAAAGGCAGCATTATCTGTGATATCTTTGATGCAGAGACAACTATGCTAATGAGGTGGTCTCCTGATTTGTAATAGCTCAATGGATGTTTTTCATCCTGGTTCTTAAAATCCAGCAGGCACTTCATTCTAAGCTTCCCCATGACTGGCTGGGACACCAGCTCCATCAGAAGTAGGAGCAGGAGCTCCATAATTCATCGGCCTGATTTTAAACAAAACAAGAAGAGGTTGAAGAATTTTAAGCACTTTAACTAACAGGATGAAAATGTCTGTGGCTTTTCTAATTGAGACAGAGACAAAGTGCACTTCACTGTTCCAAAACCTGTGCCATACAAAGCGTGACAGAAGGCATTTATCATGTACTATTTTTGTGGCAAGAATCCTTTCCTGTTGCTTCAGTCTGATGTTTACATCAAAGGCAGTCACTACAGAAGCAACAAAAGAGGAAGTCTTAAACATCCAGGTGGTGATCATCACAATGAGAGGCAATTTGTCCTCTGGGGCTTCTGAACTACTTCTGGGCTCCCTATGAGGAACAGTAGCTAGGAAAAAAAACCCAGAAAAACCTCACATACCAGCAATGGAGCTGCCAATTCAGTTCTACAGAAGAATTACTGAATTTGTCATCTGCACCTCTATAACTGTCTGGTTTAGTTCTGCAACCCAACAGGACAGACCCAAACTTCAGAGGATAATTAGGACTGCAGAAAAAACAATTACTACCAACCTGCCTTCAGTCGAGGACCTATATAGTGCACAAATCAAAAAGAGGGCTGTGAAAATATTTACAGACCCCTCACATCCCGCACATAAAATATTTCAACTCCTTCCCTCAAAATGATGCTATAGAGCGCCGCACACCAGAACAACTAGACACAAGGACAGTTTTCCCCCGAAAACCATCACTCTGCTAAACAAATAATTCCCTCAGCACTGTCACTATTTACTAAGTCTGCATTCCTATCACTATTACAATTACTTCTCCATCCTTCATTTCACCCATCTCCTCCCATTTATGACTGTATGACTGTAACCTTGTTGCTTGTATCCTTTTGATTTTTATTGACAGTTCCCTGGTATGATTTGATTGCTTATTGTATCCTATGACTCTATTCTATTCTATTCTATTCTATTCTATTCTATTCTATTCTGTTCTGTTCTGTTCTGTTCTGTACTGTACTGTTCTGTTCCATTCTATTCTATTCCAGTCTGGTCTACTCTAGTCTAGTCTAGTCTAGTCTAGTCTTTTTTTGTCTGGACATATTCAGAAAATGATGCTGGAGGGAGATAAGTACAACACTCAGGAAACTGAATTCTGCTATCCTTCTTGTTCCCAGAGACTGCTTGAAAAGTTTACTTGGAGCTTGGTGATGCTTTAGGTCAGGACTGTCAAACTCATGGCCCATGGGCTGGATGTATCATGTACTGGCCACACCCATGCCCAGTTTTGTGAAGGGGGAAAAAGTCATGATACGTCATGTGATTACAATGTGACACTGCGGGTTTGACGCCATTTTTCTTGGTGGATGACACTTAACTCTAGTGCTGCATGTGTTTTAATACCAAGAAAGCAAATCAGTAACCATGAAACTTGCTTAATTTAAACAAGTAGGACCTGTTTGGAATTTTTAAAAATGTTTCACCTGAAATGACACTTTCTATCATTAGGTACATAGGGAGAAAGTTATCAGGTGAAGGTCAATTTCCAGTTTTTTTCCCTTTGACATTCTCTGTGTTGTCTTTCCACTTTCATGTAAGAGATTTTTGTATTTTAAAGTTTCTTGTTTTGCTAAATAATCAGTGGGCTGTGAAGTCTGCAGCTATGAAAATGACAGCATGGTGGGTGGTATGACCTGATTTATAGCCACACCTACCCAGAAACTGGTTTGGAGTGGATCTGGTGGTCCTTCTTCTTTTTCTATGGATGTAGTTGGTAGGATGGGGTCCCTTTGGCCTTTCCACCTCTGAGGCTGTGTGTACAAAGGTAAAGGTAAAGGTTCCCCATGCACATACATGCTAGTTGTTCTCAACGCTAGGGGGCAGTGCTCATCTCCATTACAAAGCCAAAGAGCCAGCGCTGTCTGAAGACATATCTGTGGTCATATGGCTGGCATGACTAAATGCCAAAGGTGCACAGAATGCCATTACCTTCCCACCAAAGTGGTCTCTATTTTTTTACTTGCATTTTTTACATGCTTTCGAACTGCTGAGTGTAAAGCCTCCCCCAAATATTGCCAAGTGTTTGGTAGGTGTGATTGAAAGTCCCTGTGTTACTGGTGTATATGTATAAATAGTTGGAGGATAATGGTTTTTGTCTGGAGGAGGAATATAGAGGGGTACATATGGACAGATACATCTTGGCCTATAAGTATTAACTTGACGTTTGTGTAAAAGAGAGGAGCTGATGGAATAGGTAGGACTTCCTGATAGTGACAGGTAGAAGTGAGCCATACATGCAGGGGTGAGATTCTCCCAGTTCGCACCTGTTCGCCAGAACCGGTTGTTAACATTTGAAGCAGTTTGAAGAAATTACTGGCCTAATACTGTAAGGAAGGCAGGAAGGAAACATTCTGGTGTTGCTTACAGAAGCTGCCTCTTCATTAAACCATATTACATTCTTGGCAGGACTAGACTTTCTGTCTAAGGAACATCTCTGGAGTTTTTTCCCTCCTTTGCTGGTACTTTGCTTGTGTGGAGTGATGATTCAAAGTTACAATGGCACTGAAAAAAGTGACCAGTTCGAGGGAATAGGTGTGAACCTGTAGAATCCCACCCCTGTCTACCATCCTCCAGAGTCCATTGAGGCTCAGGGCAACTGCTTCGGTGACTCCATCCAGCCATCTCATTCTCTGTTGTCCCCTTCTTCTTTTGCCCTCAATTTTTCCCAGCATTAGGCTCTTCTCCAGTGAGTCCTTCCTTCTCATTAAATCACCAAAGTATTTGAGTTTCATCTTTAGGTTCTGGCCTTCTAAAGAGCAGTCAGGGTTGATCTCTTCCAGGACTGACCAGTTTGATTGCCTTGCAGTCCAAGGGACTTGCAGGAGTCTTCTCCAGCACCAGAGTTCAAAGGACTCAATTCTTTGGCGCTCAGCCTTGATTATAGTCCAGTTTTCACAATCATACATTGCAACTGGGAAAACCATAGCCTTGACTAAAACACACTTTTATTGGCAGGGTAATGTCTCTGCTTTTGAATACTGTGGACATAATATATTTAGATTTCAGAAAGGCATTCGATAAAGTAGACCACAACCTACTTCTTAGTAAGCTAGAAAAAAGTGAAATAGATAGCACCACCACTCGATGGATTCGCAACTGGTTGACAAACTATACTCAACAAATAGTCCTAAATGGGTCTAAGTTTACATGGAGGGAAGTAAGCAGTGGGGTGCCACAAGGTTCCATCTTAGGCCCAGTGCTCTTCAATATCTTCATTAACAACTTAGATGAGGGAGTAGAAGGGGAACTTATCAAATTTGCAGATGATACTCAGCTGGCAGGAATAGCTAACACCCAAGAAGATAGGCTCAAG
>BHFT01010884.1:0-15047 GCA_004320025.1 Laticauda laticaudata
TTCCGTGTACCTTTCGCTTCCTCCCTCTTTCTGTTTTCAGCTGCAGCAGATGTGAGTTGTGCGGATGTCCAGAGGATTCTGAGAGGATACAGCGGACATGTAACAGATGACAATGGATGTAGAATGTTTGTTGCCCGTATGTGTCGCGGATGTACATCGTACGTAGCGGAAAGTTCATCCGCTCAAAAAGCTTTGTGCAGCTCAAATCTTCTTGCGTGGATGAAATCTCAGTGGACGGATGCTCGACGGATAGAGCATATGAAACACGTATGCAGTGAGTATGCAATGGATGCATCACGTTTTCCAATGGATGGCAAGCTTTTTTGTCCATTTTACATCCTCTTTGCATCCTTTGGTGCAGTGGGGCATGGACTTTACTCTGATGAAAGGAGAAATTCAATTCAACACTTCTATTTGTTTGCATCTATGAATAAATATTGAATAGATTTCTTAAATATCTGTCATGCCCCTGTCGGAATCTGATTCTGAGTAGGAGGCCAAGTATCTGACAGGGAATGGGGGTGTGGCTTTGGTGGCTGTGGAAGAAACTGGGGAAGGGCAAAGTTTGACTGGGCAGAGCAGGGAAGAGGTAGAGCAAGGGAGAAGGAATTTGGAGGAAGACTCAGCACCCCCCCCCCCTTTCTTCATCCTAGGGCACACAGGGAGGAGCAGAGAAGGGAGCTATTCGAGTTTCATGGATTACAGGGGAGGAAAGGGTCCTGATTCCCTTCATTAGCTGGACAATGTTTCTCCAGGTCTTGCTGTCCTCTACCATCTTCTGGAGTAAGCTCATGCCTTCTACTTCAGTGACTCCATCCGTCCACCTCCTTCTCTGCTGTCCCCTTCTTCTTCTTTTGCCTCAATCTTCCCAGCATTAGGCTGTTCTCCAGCGAATCCTTCACACATATTTAGATTCTATCATGACTTGGAACCCTGACAGGAAATAATTGAGTTTGCCAACTCCATTCCTAGTCCACATAACCATTTTGGCAACAACATGAAATTCTTATGGGTAGTTTCCATTTCTACTTCCATGTTGGGATCAATATATTGGTCTCCAATTAACCAGGTGTGGTCCATCTTAAACTTTGTGGCAATCAGTCTGCTTTACCTAGGTCTGTTCCAGAGATCTATTAAGTGTTGTACCTTATGATTCTTTACTCTTGACGAATGTGTCTTTTCTGTTATGTACACTGATAGCATTTGCACCAAGCCAAATTCCTTGTGTGTTCAATCACACTTGGCCAATAAAGAATTCTATTCTATTCTATTCTATTCTATTCTATTCTATTCTATTCTATTCTATTCTATTATGTGAACAACAATGATACTTTTGTGGCAAGACTGAGTCCTGAGAGATCCTTGGTGGTCTCTGAGCTTGCTTGTTTTCTTGAAGGCATTTCATTACCCAAACTGATCTTAGCTTCTTCAGCAGGCAAGCTATTGATCTGGGCCTGAACCAACCTTAATCATTTTTTTTCTCATGCTTTTCATTATGGCTTTCTTTATTAAGCAAAGAACAGGAGAAGTCTCTTTACCTCAGTGTTTTTTGCTTTATCTCTTCTTATGTGAAATAAAAAGAGAAATACATAAGATGCAAGGTAGAGGTGACACTTGGAAGAAGCAACATATTTTAAAAGGGGTTAATATCATAAGTGGAGCATTGTCCACTCTACAATTCACAGAGATCATGAAGAAACACTGTTTCCAAACAAAGGACTTCTTAAGAACTGTTTTTGTTAATATCTCCCCACAAGGAAGTTACTGGGCCTTACTCCTGAGTAATTACTGATAGAGGAGAATATTTGTAGCTCAGAGTTGAAATGTTTACTATTTGTCTTCAGTCTTAGGTGGGATGAATATAATGGAACGGAATGGAGTGGAGCGAAGTGGAGTAGTGTGGAATGGGGTGGAAGAGAAGAGAAGAGAAGAGAAGAGAAGAGAAGAGAAGAGAAGAGAAGAGAAGAGAAGAGAAGAGAAGAGAAGAGAAGAGAAGAGAAGAGAAGAGAAGAGAATTCTTTACTGGCCAAGTGTGTTTGGACATCCTAGGAATTTGTCTCCGATGCTGTTAGTGAACATTCAGACAACAAAGTGATAGATAATATTTCAAGAGCACTGTTGCAATTATTAAACATAAGATACAACAAGTAAGATACCAGTAGGAGAAGGTATTAGGAAAGATTAGAAGATGAGAACAATGTGAAGAAATAGAACAAACAGAGACATAAAACCAGGCAATCTGAAAAAGTTATGTACTGTATATCTGAGCCTTGGTCAGACAGAAGAATGGACAGAGACAGCATTGTGCTCTCTGCCAGGATATTTCTTTAAAATGATTGATGTCTTCTTAGATTCCCTCTCAAGAGAGCAACAAAGAACAAAGGTTTAGGGTCTATACATGGCATATATGTTTTAAAGAAGAATGAATTTACCAATAGAAGGGAATAGTTGTAGTTCAAGTTTGAACTATGGGGACCTTGGGGCACTCAGAGTCTGGCCAAACTTGATAACATCTTCAGCGCTAAAGCAAATCTCCTCCCTTCAAGAACTGATGATAACAGAATAGCAGAGTTGGAAGGGATCTTGAAGATCTTCTAGTCCAACCCCCTGTTAAAGCAGGAAATCCTATGCCATTTCTGACAAATGGTTGCCCAGTCTCTTCTTAAAAGCCTCCAGTGATGGAGCATCCACAACTTCTGAAAGCAAGCTGTTCCACTGGTTGATTGTTCTAACCATCAGGAAATTTCTCCTTAATTCTAGGTTGCTTCTCTCCTTGATTAATTTCCATTCATTGCTTCTTGTCGTGCCTCCAGTGCTTTGGAAAACAGTTGGACACCCTCTTCTCTGTGTCCCTTGAATATTGGAAGATTGCTATCATGTCTCCCCCGATCCTTCTCTTCACCAGAATAGCCATGCTCAAGTTCCTGCAACAGTTCTTCATATGCTTTAGCCTCCAAGTCTCCAATCATCTTTGTTGCTCTTCTCTTTACTGTTACCTAATTTGGTAATGAAACATCTAAAATAACCAAGTTTAGAGAGCAACAAGGACCCCTCCTGAGCAATTGTACACAATCTCAGTACATGGCCTATATGCCCATATCCGCATTAATAATCACAGGCATCTTTCTGTGTCCTGGCAAATTAGAAACAGAAGAGATGGATGCTGTTTGCAGAAACAAAGAAACCTGCTAGGTTTAATGACCCCAAGCATTAATCTGGCACTTATTTTTATTAGCAGCTATATAAAAGACCCTTTGATTTTTTTTAAAATACAAGGAAGCTCTTTACTTTACAAAGTGTCAGTACAGCAATATTCTTGCTGACCTACATTTCAGAGATTACTTTTATGTTGTGTAGTTTCTCTCCTAATGGTTTAGAAAACACAGTGAACAGACCGAGAAAATTAGAACCCAGCCTTTCCTTTCCAGGGCCAGTGAGAAAGATCTCCCATCCTGGAAGATTGTATTCTGATTTGATGTCCTTAGGCTATCAGAGCAGAAAGAATTTAGGGGAGCTCCATTCCTAGCCAATGACAGAGTTTTTTAGACAGAAGCAACATATAATTTTCTGCCTTATGAGTTCTGAGGGTTTCACATTATCTCACTTCACCATAGGGTGGGACTTTCTATCGGAACTGAAATTCCTTGAAAAAATGAAATGTCAGCAAGTGTGCAGGCTGGTGGGATCTTTTTTTTTTTCTTTTATTCTTACTGAGGTAACACAGGAAGAGAAGGAACATCCTTTCTTTCTTCCTATGTTAGTAAAAAAAATAATTGCTTGTAAAAGTACAAAAGGTGTCCATTTAGTCCTGGCAATAGGATTAATACACAATGGTTTAATATATATGTATGTGTGCATGCATGTATAGAAATGGATATGGATATAGGGATAGGGACAGAGATAGATAGATAGATAGATAGATAGATAGATAGATAGATAGATAGATAGATAGATAGATAGATAGGCAGAGATAGAGATATATAGATATAAGGACAGGGACAGAGATAGAGATAGATAGAGATGAGAAATGAGAGAGAGAGAGAGAGAGAGAGATGGGGGAGAGAGAGACAGAGAGACAGAAAGAGACAGAGGGGGAGGGAGGGATAGGGAATAGGTAGGTGGGTAGGTAGGTAAGTAGATTGAGATAAATGAGAGAGAGAGAGAAAGAAAAATAAAGAGAGGGAGCAGGGGGAGGGAGACAGAGATAGAGATCATAGACACAGAGGCAGAGCAGGTAGGAAAAGAGATAGGGACAGACATAGAAACAGATATAGATAGATGAGAGAGAAGGGGGAGGGAGGGAGGGAGAGAGGGAGAAGGAGGGAGAGAGAGAGAGAGAGAGACTGGTAGATATATATTATATAGAGACAGAGATGATAAGACAGATAGACAGAGACCTAGAGAAAGACAAAGATCTAAAGATAGTTGTAGATATAGAAAAAGACATCAACATCAACAGAGAGTTAACAAGGACCAGAACACAGTGGTGGTGATAGATGCAGTGGTGCCAAATGACAGAACCAAAAGGAAGCAGGAGAATGAGAAGCTGGACAAATACCAGGGCCTCAAGGAAGAATTGGAGAAGCCATAGAAAATAAAGACAGAGTGGTCCTACTGCTAGAAGGTACACTTGGGGCTATAACTCCCAAGTGGGGAGATTGTCTCCAACAGATGCCAGGAACAACCTCAGAGCTCTCTGTCCAGAAGAGTAAAGGGACAGGAACAGCTAAGATACTTTGTAGAACCCTCAAACTCCAAGGCCTCTGGTAGAAGCCCTCAGATTGACCATCCTTAAGAGTAAGAAGGGAATTTTATTTATTTATTCTCTTCTATTATCAGAGTAATCTAGTTCATACATCAAGAGTAAGACTAACAGAGATAAAACCAGCATGATTAAATCATTGAAACCAGGGGTGGTATTCAGGGGGTTCGGAACAGTTCTTGCATCCAAGTAGAGAAAAAATTGATTGGTTTGGAGAACTGGTAGCGAAAATTTTGACTGGCCCCACCCACCCACCCCCAGCTGATTTGCACGGCAGAGTGGATTGCTGTGCCTCAGCTAAACTAAGAAACAGCTGATAGTTGGTATTGGTGTTATCTGTGCATGTGAGTATTAGGGAAGGTAAGAAGCAGCTGTTGGTCACTGTTTGTCCCATCTGTGTATGTGCAAAGCAGTGGGCAGGAGGCAGAAAAGTTCAGCCAAATCTTCTTCTCCTTATTTTGTCAGCCCAAGTGCAGAAGGGGGGAGAAGGTACATAGATAGGCAATCGCCCTGTGCCACCCCAACTTGCCATGAGTGACATTGAGTTGGCCACACCCACCCAGTCACATGACCTCCAAGCTACATCCACAGAACCACAGGTGGTGGAAAATTTTGAATCCCACCACCAATTGTAACAGTGACTGGGCTTGCAGAACAATGAATTCTCTTTCTTACTGTAACATTTTGAGATTGTTAGCAAGTTGAACTGGCAACTTTAGAGTATTCCCACCAATCCATATGGATAGTCAATAATAACATCATAGCAAAAATACTTCAGTGCCGAATCAATGCACAGCTCTTAGATCATCGTTTTCACACCTGCAAAGTCCATACTTAGAAAAATTGCAGCATTGCTTGAATTGTCAACCAATGAATACATGAATATAAGCAAATCAGAGCATGAACATAGTGTCAGAATGTTTCAATAATAATCCATTTGGTGGAAGTGGTATGTAATAGCAATAGCACTTATACATTACTTCGTAGTGCTTTACAGCATTCTCTAAGCAGTTTACAAAGTCAGCCTATTGCCCCCAACAGTCTGGGTCCTCATTTTACTGACCTTGGAAGGACAGAAGGCTGAGTCAACCTTGAGTTCTCAGGATCGAACTCCAGACTGTGGGCACTTTGCCCGCAATACCACGCTCTAACACTATGCGAACATGGCTTCATGTGTACATGGAATCTAATGTTTTCACTTTAAATCAATTTGCAGAATTTCAAAGAAATTGAAGGAATCTCACCTTATCAGTGAGATGGGTGGCAAATTAAATTAAATTAAATAATTATTAAAAAATAAATTAAATCAAATTAATTTTTTAAAATGCATTCATACATACATAAAAATTAGTTCTGAGTATAGGCTAATGAAGTTTTCTCAGAAACAGACTATATATCTTTGCTAGTTATCAGATTTAAAATTGCAGATCTGAACTTTGTTAGAACGTAAGTCAAAAGTCACTAAATCATTTTTCAAAGGAAGCCCAAAATGTTTTATAAAAAAAATAGAACTCTTGGAAGGGTTGGACTTTTGTTACATTTCTTAGTTAGTTAATTCTGAATGTATTAGTGAAAGAAGGAAGGAGGGGTGGAATTCTGTCCAGAAAAAGAATTTGGTTATTGAATAATCGATTCATTGATTAATAGCTAAACCTTTTAACATCATCTGCAATCCTTTCACTGGATTGTATCATGATGTCATGAGAATAATATGTTCAGAGTATTGCAGTGTAAATTCAATGCCAGAAAAGTAAACACAGATGACTGAGGCTTCATTTAACTTCTTTATAAATATATGAAGTAAATTTTACAAACCAGTTGTAGATTTCTCCAACATGGAACAAATTCAAACAGAAGCAACAGACGTGGTATTCAGCCAGTTCTGACTAGTTCTGGAGAACTGGTAGTGGAAATTTTGAGAAGTTTGGAGAAGTGGCAAATGCCACCTCTGACTGGCCCCACCCCCATCTATTCTCTGCCTCCCAAGTCCCAGCTGATTGGCTGGGTCTTCTTTTGTTGTCCTGCACAGGAGAACAGAGCTGGAAAGCAGGTTAGTGGGGAGGGGAGGAAATGGGGATTTTGCAGTAACCTTCCCCTGCCATGCCCACCAAGCCACGCCCACAGAACCAGTAGTAAAAAAAAATGAATCTCACCTCTGAGAAACAGACATGTTACAGGTTCAGAGAAGAGCTCTAGTTTTCAACAAGCAAATTAGTTTCCCTTTCACTTTAGAGCTGAGAACAGAACAGAGATAAACCATGCCCAGATTTTCTCTTTAGAGAAAAAGAGAAAATTTTCTCTTTTTTAGCTCTCAATTCAGCTCTCATTGGCTGACATTGTTACTAACCTCTATTCCAGTTCATGAATGTACTCTGACATAATAAGATAGAACTGATTAATTGTCCTTTCATGAATGTGTTGCTGATTTCCAAATGTTCAAGTTATGTATTGCAATGCTTATACCACCATCATACCCATGTGGCTGTTCTTGAAAATGACCCAGAAGCTTCAACTGATGCAAAATTTGATTTGTTTTGAGCAAGCATAGATTTGGATACAGATTTTTGGAAGCTGTGCTGGCTGCTGATTTTTCTTCTGGACCAATTCTAGATCCTGGTTGTCACCTTCAAACCCCAACATGGCTTGGAAATGGTATATTCAAAGGACTTTCTTCTCCTCGACATATCTTCCCAACCCAACAGAGTGAGAAGGCTCTGGGTCCCTAAAGAAGTCCATCTATTGGGTCCAAGAAGAATAAGTTTTTCAGTGGTGGCTCCTTCTCATGGGTGGGCTTCAAAAATTTTAGCAAGGGGTTCTCTACCCAGTTGCTGGGTGGGCGTGGCCATGGTGGCATGACCTAGTTGGCCTCCTGTACCATGGAGGAGGTGTTTTTACCCTCCCTGGGCTTCAGAGGCTTTCCTCGAGCCTCCAGGAGGGCGAAAACAGCCTCCCCAGGAGGGCTTCTGGAGGCTGGAAATGGGCTCATTTCTGGAGCCTCTGGAAGTTTTTCACCCTCCCTGAGCCTCCACACATGCCCTGCACCCATCTGCATCCAAAACAAGCCATGTGGGGACTCTTCGGAAAGGAAAGGCAGGGTGGGCAGGGCTAGCCAGGAGTGGGATTTGGGGGTTCCCCGAACTGTGCAGAATCTTAGTTAGGGGTTCTGCTGAACTCCCACAAACCTACAGAAGCCCACCCCTGCTCATTCCCCATGGAACATTATCCCTGCAGAAACAAGATTTCCTCCCATTTTGATATTCATTCACAAGACCCTGAAGACATGGTTCTGCCAAGGGATCTGGGGACCCCGGAATGCTTTGGAGCCCATCAAGTGGCTTGTCTGATTGTTGTCACCAGGAGTTGGTGGGGGTTACTGATGTTTGAACTGAGGTTTTATTACTTTATGAGCTCCCCAGATTCACCAAGGGGGAGTTGGACAGCAATATAAATTTTCTTAATCATAAGTAATAAATACATAAATGTAATATTAGATAGGCAACCCAGGATAGGATGTAGCTTATTTGTGCATTTAAAATTATTTGCCCATTTTTCATAACATGCTTTATTTCTTTTCTGCTTGATTGCTTGATGAGATCTCTATTGGCACTTTGAAAAGTGTGGCCTGCAGTTTTTAAAAGGAAAAGATATCAAAATGAGAAATTGCACATAGGGATGGTAAGGAGACAGTGGCTGACTTCACTTAAAAAACAAATTATGTACACTGATTTTAATGACAACCCCAGCTTTAAAGATAATACAGGGACAACATTCTTGCCTATAACAGCTGAAATGAGTAACACAGTGAACTACTGAGGCAATAATAAAAGCAAAGGATTGTAAATCCACTCAGGAGGGAAGAGAATCAATTTTTAGTGCAGGAACATTGCCAAGAATGTCATTTCATTCTTGACTTTTAAGCTGAACAAAATTCAGACTGAATTTCTCTTCATTTAGGTTGCACGAGCACTTCTTTACATAGTAAGGAACAATACTACCTGCTGGCCAAACTTTGCAGACATAGAGCTATTTTTCTTTGCAAATTGGAACGAAGAAATGAAATGATAAAGCTATCCAACTTGTAAACCTATATGCTGTCCCTCAACATTAGTAAGCCATACTTCCAGTGGTGGCATTCTATTGGTTCAGGTCAGTTTGCATGAACCAGTAGTTCCAGTGAGAATTTGGTCCCGCTCACACAGCCCTGCCCTTTCCTGTGCTTTATTTCCTGTTTTTTTAGCACAGCTGATTGGCACGGCAGAGTGGTTTCTCTGCCTCAGCTGTTTTAGTCACTGTGACTGCAGTAGAAGGTAAGTATTAGAGCTGAAAGTGGGATTTTTCAAACCCAGAGCGCACAAGAAAAGTGAACTGGTTGTTACACCAGTTGAATCGTACCACTGCATACTCCTTTCAGGTTAAGGAATATTGAAGGGGAAACTGAATTTCCACAGGTTAACAATCCTATCATGTACAGTGGGTACGTTTTGCTTCTCTGAATCCAGATGTTTCTGTAAGTCACAGCTCACTTTGATAAGTCACATGAAAGATGTATCTGATCAATCTTTGTTGCTCTGCAAAGATCATCAGTGAAAGACAGAAATGTTGCACCTTGTAATCAGACAATGGTTATTAATAGTTGATAGTTCTGAACTGAGAATGCTTCTTGGATGAGAAATGAAACATCTTCAAAAAAAAACAAAACTAAGTTGCCTTTTGAAAGAACACCTTTTGGGACAATGATGCCTTGGATGACTGAGAATCTCCATATTGTCAGGATTCCAGCAATCGCCCTAATTAAATCATTATTCTTGAGTCAAACTTCAAAAAAACTTCAAAGGATTTATCAGAGGCGACATACTGGCATTGCCCTGTATGAAGCCAACTCTGGCATATGCAATTTAAAGTCTCCTGTGACCCTGTTTCCCCCATCTCCCCCTGGGTGTCTTATAAACCAATTTCTCCAATTGAGCACATTCACAGGCTGGGTATCATCAATCACATTCTCCAATTAAATATATTGACGGGCAAAAGTTCTGGTAGTTTTGTTACAATCTTTTAAAGATAAGAGTTGGAATGTACTTTCGATTTCAAACTGCTGCATTGCTTTTCCAGATTTTCTTCCTCCCCCCTTTTTTATGGCAACTACAAAAACAGGCATAGGGATGTTTTATGAGTTGACACATATCAACTATTATTGATACTTATTAATGGTGACCAAATTAAAACAAAAAATTTCAAACAAAAAAGCTCTCAGAGCATAGATGGTGTGTTCCATTCCCCCCTCCCCATATCCTCCTGTTTTGACAGCAAGACTGAAATGATTTGTAGCTATTTGGGGGAATGAATCAACATCCAATGGAATTGGCTTCCCCATTCACATTGACAGAAGAAGCCATCGGACCCTGTCAGTCAAGGAATTCTGGCTGGTGGGTGCAAGACGGTGGAACATTGTGTCCCTCAAGGTGAGATCTGACCTGTCTTCTGTCGGTACAGTTATATAACTATTATATAACCAACTGCCTTGGGGACCTAAAGGGAGCATGTCATTCTGGAAATGGTTAATGCGTTAAAATAAGACCCTCTCCTTCCCCCCCCCCCAAACATCTTGCTCCTTTCCTTCCCATTTTATCCTTTTTAACTCAATGTTAGCATTAATAGACATTATGTTGAAGTTTTGGTGTTTCATCTTGTTGTTTTTATGGATTGCAAGCAAGGGTGGGCTTCAAATATTTAGCAATGGATTCTTTGCCTGCTTGCTGGGTGGACATGGCCATGGTCAGTGTGGCCTAGTTGGGCTTCTGCACCATGGCATGGGGGGGGGATTTTTGCCTTCTCCGGGCTCTGGAGGCTTTCCTCAAGCCTCCAGGAGGATGAAAATGGCCTCCCCAGGCTCCGGAGGCTCTTTGGAAGCCATAAATGGCCTATTTCCTAAGCAAGGTTGGTGGCACCTCAGTTTGATAAATAAATAAGTAGTGGCACCCTGAGCTGATAGAAGAAGAATGTATCCAAAGAATGCTGGAATGTCAAGTTTTTTTAGAATTTTTTTTTCAAAAAAATAAAAATAAAAATCCTCCATGGTAAAAATTAGTCTTAAACTTAAATGAAACTTGCAATAAATCAGTGTATTTTAAAAACAGCATAGGAATTCAATGATGTCTGGAAAATACTTAATGGCTTTAGGACTAGGAAAAAATACTCTGGTATTTAAAATAAAGTAGAACAATTGATTTAGGTTAGTATATCACATGGCCTTCTTATATTGATTAGCAAAGTAATCTATGGAAATCCTTGTTTGCATGAAATAGTGGAAGGGTGTTTGGAGTAGGTTTTGATAGAAATAAAATAATCAATGTGTAATGTTTTCCTTACTCTCAGTAGGAAATGCTGCATTGGAAAGTTATGACTGTTATGGTTACTTAATCTACCATTTTCTTTAAATTATCATTACCTGTTACACTGAGAATTTCCATAAACATTTCGCTGTGCAATTTTGGGGTAAACACCTTTTGTGATAATAATCACAAAAACAATTGGAGATGGTGAACAAGAGCTTTATTATTATGCTTTTGTAAAAGGGAATTCTGCTCATGGCAGAAGACATTTTCCCCAGGAGTGCTGGAGTTTATATACAGGTTCAAATATATAGTCTCTGCTCCTTTCCTATGTTCACAATCTATCCAAGCTACGTATCTTCCTACATCACACCCATAGTGTAGCACCTGTTTTCTTGTCCTTGGAAACTACCCTTGTTTTCATGGCTTCTCTTCCTGTTTTGTCCATCTAAGCACAATGGATCATTAACCAGTTCTGTTCGGGTCACAATGACCCAGTATCTCCCACATATATCCTAATGCCAAGAAATACAACCCCTATGTTGTATTTGGACAGTTATATAACTGTCCAATAAAAATTCATAGTTCAAATATTGGATAAACATGGAATCTGTTCTTCACTTTCTCAGGTGTAATTTAATCTATATAATTTCCGCATATAACAGCCTTTGATATGGTACAGGAGTATGAAAGGAAAAACTGCAAACTATAGGATTCAGGTGATCCTGAGGACAGAGATAAACCTTCAAGTGGCCTCAACAAATCTCAGAAAGAGCACTAATGACTAGATGATTGCAAAGGATATAAATGTTTCCAACCCCCCACCGTTCAGTCAGAACAGAAGTTTCTTGGATGAGAAGCAAAACATCTTCCAGCAAAACAAGAAAGTCCAGTTGCCTTTTGAAAGAAAACACCTTTGGGACAACCATGCCCTGTATGACTGAGAATCTCCAGATAGCATGTTGCAGAAAACCTCATTTGACCAAGTTTTGATAGGCAGGGGAAGTCTACTGTACACAGATATCCAATAATGAATGAGAATGATGACTATATTGAATATCTGTTTTGAAAAAGCTCTGATTGGTTTAAATATGGGTTTTAAGATTGTTTGAGTGAAAAAAATAATGAATTAAAAAGCATGATTGGTTTGATCATTTATAATGAAATCATGGGAGAACTAGTGAAGGATATCAATGAATGTAGGACTGAATGTAAGATTGCTTGGTAGAGTTTTAGTGGATCTTGGAGAAAATATGAAGAAGGATGACAAGGAAAAAATAGATGATTACATATAAAACTGGATATAAATGCAATGGTGAACACAATCGTTTGCAAAAATTACAAGTTAACAGAATAACAGAGTTGGAAGGGACCTTGGAGGTCTTCTAGTCCAACCCCCTTCCTAGGCAGGAAACCCTACATCACTTCAGACAAATGGTTCTCCAATCTCTTCTTAAAAACCTCCAGTGTTGGCACATTTATAACTTCTAGAGGCAAGTTGTTCCAATGATTAATTGTTCTGTAAGGAAATGTCTCCTTAGTTCTAGTTTGCTTCTCTCCCTGATTAATTTCCATCCATTACTACTTGTCCTGCCTTCAGGTGCTTTGGAAAATAGATTGACCTATAATCCACATAACCTATTATTATAAGTTATGGGGAGGGAAGTGTAATAAATAATATTGATATAACTCAACTTTATTATATTCCCTTTACCTTTTGTACTCTGTCTTTCATTTCTTTTGCTTCCTATTTCTTACACCCAGCTATGTGTTAATACTGTACCTTGCAACTGGTCAGATTTAAAAAAAAAAATCAGCCGAATATAGTTGTAATATTTAAAAAAAAAAAAGAGGAGGAAGGAGNCAACTGGTCAGATTTAAAAAAAAAAATCAGCCGAATATAGTTGTAATATTTAAAAAAAAAAAAGAGGAGGAAGGAGTAACCCACCAAAACTAAAGTTATTTGAAGATCAGGGAGCTTATCTTTTTATACTTCTGATGGTGTGTGAAATAAAATATCTTTGGATTTAGCCTAAAGCAAAGTTTCAATTTTAATGCAGTCTAAGGCAAGTGTGGTTTGCAAATGGTGGTTTGTTTGTTTTTTCTTTTTCAAATCCCTGATTCTACCAATGCTTGCTATGAAGTATCTTTGGTATGAAATACATTTTTCCACTTAGAACCATTGTTGGATTCTTGGCTGCCCCAACTCCATCAGAAAGCAAGATTCTTCAGTTCTTCAACATTTAGTCAAAAGAGGGCTCTGAAAATATTTACAGATTCCTCACACTCTGGACATGAACTGTTTCAACTCTTACTCTCAAAACAATGCTATAGAACACTGCACACCAGAACAACTAGACACAAGGACAGTTTCCCCCCGAACGTCATCACTCTTCTAAACAAATAATTCCCTCAGCACTGTCCAACTATTTACAAAGTCTGTATTACTATTACTATTAATCTTCTCATTGATCCTATCACCCATCTCCTCCCACCTGTGACTCTATGACTGTAACTTTGCAGCTTCTATCCTTACAATTTATATTGACTGTTTCCAAGTATGATTTTATTGCTTATTGTACTATATGACTATTATTAAGTGTTGTACCTTATGATTCTTGACTCTTGATGAACGTATCTTTTCTTTTATGTACACTGAGAGCATTTGCACCAAAGACAAATTGTGTGTCCAATCACAGCCAATAAAGAAGTCTATTCTATTCTATTCTATTCTATTCTATTCTATTCTATTCTATTCTATTCTATTCTATTCTATTCTATTCCATTCCATTCCATTTATTACAAGAACATAGGAAGAGGTTATTGAACCATCATCAACCCAGATTTATGTCTTTATCAACTCAAGCTTTTGTCTTCCCCCCAAGTTCCACTGAGTCATAATAACAGCAACAACAACAGAGTTAAAAAGTACCTTAGAGGTCTTCTAGTCCAACCCCCTGAATCTCTGTGAATCTTACTTAGGTTGACACAGAAAATGACATTTTGGATAATTGCTTTGTCAGGAAGACAAGTGGCAGTTCTTGATTTTCTGTCCCATGGCTTCTGAGATGTTTCAAAGTTTCATAGCACTTGGGAAATGCACCTACATTTCTTTAAATCATTCCTATTACAGAGAAACCAGGTATCAGCTAATAACATCTCATTCCATCATATTTCCATGTTTCCACCCAGGTCAATTTCATTTCCAGTCATTCAGCTGGTTTTATTTCTCCTCACATCACAAAGTTTTCCTGTTTTTTGCAAACTACAGCCTACCTTGGCCTGTTCTATAAATATTGGATTTAGCTGTGGTTTTCCCCTGCTCTTTTCTTTTTGTTTTTGAGAATAAAAACATTTCAAACTCATGCAGATCAAGATAAAAGTGGAACATGACTTCAATCTGGACCCGAGTGAAAATATCCCTTGTCCAATTGACATTTAGTATAGATAATTATAAATTGTTCATTGTGTCAATGCCAAAAACAAGAGATGTGTGAATTGCCTAGAAGAGTTGCTGTAGATATAGAAATGAGAGAACAATTATGGCCAATGTTTTGCCAACCACCACATTTTTTAAAAATTATGCTACCAAAAGCAGTATTATTTTTATGAATGAAAGCAGTTATTGGGCTAAAACTGTGCTGAAAAATCAAATTAATAAATACTATCAGAAGTGTGCCAGAAGACAAAAATAATTTGTTTAACAGTAACCAAGTAACTATAGGAGATGACCAGGCTGAACATGAAGTGGGGTAAGGCATATAAGTCACGAATTCCTGAGTGCTGGCAAGCAATCTAAATCCAGCCCACCCTGAATGCCTTTATTATCTCCTGCTCATTTCCCTTAACTGTTAGTTGGTTAAGGCCCTGTCACACTGCCCACGGATGCAAAACGTTAGTAAAAAGGACACAACGGACGAGCAAAATGTTCCATCCGTTGTTATCCGCTCTCAAAA